>MAVT02001599.1:0-11265 GCA_001702395.2 Diaporthe helianthi
GTGTGGTAAAAGTGGTCCGAAGGTACGGGAGTCCGAAGGTGGGTGACGTACGGTAATCATTTCCACTTGCATCAAGTTTGTTTGGGGCTGGAACCCAACAGACAAAGTAAAAAGGCCAAGAGAACCGCGACTACTACAGGATTTTGTTATCACGGCACACGGCCGCCGTTCATGTCCAGGATTCATGACGCTCTTTATTTAAGACGAAATGACCCAGGTGTACATGCCATGCCCAATAAGCATTTTTGCCCATCCTTTTGGCTGATTAAAGCGTTGTATTGTTGTCTTCTCACATGTAGGAGAGTCTAGCCACTACCTAGTTAGCAGAGTATTCAGTGTTTATAGCAAAAGGGTTACAAAGGGCAACACGGTCGAAAGTATTTACTCACGAGTCACGATGCCACCGACATTCTCGCATACTCTAAGCATCTTCTTGGACTAGAAAAGAGTATCTGGATGTCTCATCTCCTGAGTTAGGTCCATGAGGGCCGCCCCTGTGGGAGAACCCGCGAGTGCTCTCTTCTCCTCCGTTGATGTTAACCGAGCCTTGAGCGAGATGGGCGCTAATGTCGACTTCGGAATATAAAGGCCCAGCAAAGGCTGTGCCAACCAGAGCGGCGATAAAAAGAAATGGGAGGCCCATCATGTCGCAGAATACTCAGTACCTAGGTAACGTAAACGATTGTCTGACAGTCGATTCGGCTTGCATCGAGAACAGAAGGCCAACATCCCACAGAGGAAGGGTCGCGCGGGTATAAATACCTACCTAGGTAAGTAGGTATTCAAGTATTCAATGCAGTTTTGTAGGCAGGCGTGCTCTAAGCAAGAGGATCACCTGGAACCTTCAAAAACAAAACAGGTGTGCCACAAAAACCCTTAGCTTTGAAGGTACCCAAGTACCTAGGTAAGTAAGTAAGTAAGTAGGTAGGTAGTGGCGTCTCAAGTCCCAGGGTGGCTCACTGGAACAGCCACCGTTGTCGTTGCTCAAATATTGACAGTCCAGAGTCAGCTGCGCCATGTCATCTTAGACATGTCTGCATGTGGGTTCAAAATAAAGTAACCACCGGTTCCCATTTCGTTGAGAGTGGCACAAATCGCAGGGTTGTTTTGATTGAAATGATGTCTTACCTCCTCTTCACTTTTGGGACAAACACCTCACAAAGTGACGCTAACAAAGGGGACGGCCGCCCATAGGCGCTCTAGCTGACCCATGACGCTCTGGGGTCATGTGTCCCAGGGTCAGACGGTCGCAGCATCATGGACGGTTTGCCAACCTTGGAATGGTCATGAGCGAACACGCCCAGAAATATTATTTTTAACAACATACCTAGGTAAGGGATGTGAATAGTATCTAGTTAAATGAATTGTATTTTCTTATATTATTATTAGTTTTTCTTTCTTTAATGTTAGGTTATTAGGTATTAACTAATATAAAAAGAGATAGTGTTAGCTATTAGGATATATATTAATAATAAATTAAGAATTAAGCTAGCTATATAATAATTTAATATAGTACTCTTAAATAATTTTTATCTAACTATTATTTAAAAATTAAAATATTAATCTAAAAGCTAGAAAAATCTAGTATTAGAAGTAGGAGTAATTATTTACTAAAACTAATAGACTTATAACTATTAATCTTATATTGTAAGTATTCTAATAAACCCTTTGTCCTACTACTGTAGTCCTGTGTCGACACGACGTTATTCGTTATTAATTAAGGGCTCGCTTTGTAAATATCCGCACTTTTTTCAATGATTAAGTATTTTCAAATAGCGGGCGAAGTTGGTAAATTCATCTGAACACAGAGCAGTATTTCTTTGCTGAAGTAGAGGAATGTACAATTGCTGCCATTCAAAGCGCTAGCATTGCAATTCTTGGGAGGTTTGGTTCGAAGGGTGCACCACATGGGGCTCTCTTTGGTTGCGAGGTCTAGTTTGTGCTTCTGGAGGCCATGGAACATAAGAATTCAAGCTCAGTTGTACTCGACAGCTTCTTGAGTACAAGCTGAGGGGGCAAAGATTTAATTTGGTGGCCTAGTCGACCTTTTCATTACTTGAGTACCGCCTTTGTATTTCTCTGCTTCTAATTGATCATTGTGCTACCTTAAAACTGCTCTCCCAGGGACTTTACTGGGCAGGATGCCACAACAGAAGTCCTCCAATAGTACTATTTTCTGCTACTGACCTATGCAACTGCTGAGATCTCAGATGGCTTTAGATGAACTGTCACCGGTGCACAATTCACGTCTCTCGTTGAATAGAACTGGCCCAATGTCCAGTTTTTGTTTTGCCAGGTAGTGTCAGTGCACTCCAATGTCAAATTAAGCTGCCCATGGGCAGTGAACGTGATACTGTACCAGTGGCATGTCAGCTATAAGCCACTCAGATCACAAGTGCGGTTCAGACAAATAACATAACGGAGACGCTTACGGGTACTTAGGGTCCTGGTCGCGGCAAACCCACTTTTGGTCGATGACCACCTGACCAGAAGGCCGGCTGAATGTGAATTTTGCCGGCGCTGGGCCTGGCTCACCAGCCTGGCCATCGAATGTGCAGTTGTACTGCAACGTGCCGTAGAAGAAATCCGAAAGCTGGCTGCTTGCTGCGTTGCACGAGGCCACGAGATCCGGTGCTGCTGGGTTTGAGAGGCTGAAATTCACATAGCCCCACGAGTTTTGATGGGCAGGAGTAGTAAAGATGTACGAAGCGTGGTAGTCGAAATCTTGAATTGTCCATGCAAACTTCTTGAATGATGTCTCTGAGCAACCGGCTGAATCTCGAAGAGACTTGTCGAGGGGTGTGCAAGAAACACATGCCGCATAGACCATGAAGGCGAGGAGGATAATTCGATGCATCATGAGAGTATTTGGAAGGGCATATATCTAGGCTGTCGTTGCGGATTATTTGATCACTTAGAGTGATGTATTGTGGTACCTAGGTAGGTTTTCAAGAATTACTCAGTACCTAGGAGAGGTCGGAGTCGAAGAAAATCATGGGCCAACGTGCATGAAGTGAGCGAACATTTGAAGGTTGACATGAGATGAGGTTAAATGTGATGGCGTCCTTCTCCGCAACTCATCGTGACTACCTAATTGATACTTTATACAAATGAAAAGTGAGCTGTCTGACCTCGTAATTGGGGCAACTGTAGCTGCCTGCGTGTGGAAAAGCCCTGGGAGCTGAGCCCTCCAGCCGTGAGTGGTCAGCGGGGTGACGTCGGCGGTGATCGCTGATGCCAAGGCCTCGTATTCAATATTCCTTCCGAATATCCAACGTCACTTGCGGCATCCCGCTCTAGCTTCCCATCCTTTCGGTCTCGTAGCTGCCGACGGCGCTCTATCGTCGTCATGTCTAAGAATTTTGATTTTTGCTGTCGAATCGCACCTGGCGCTTCTATCATCGTTATACGGACGGCCATGGACCACGCTTGCACAAGTCCTGAAGTCGCCTCACCAACCACCCAGATGGTATCTTTTGAGAACGAGTCGAGTCACACAAGACCAATGGTCCCTGACCGCTAATCTGTCGTACCATTGTTGTACGGCTTGTCTGTATTTTGGACATTGAATCTACCTAGGTACCTAGGTAGTTAAGTAGGGCGTTGATCACCCAAACATTGCTCGCAACGGTGGTCCCGAGCCCGAGGGCCGGCGCTCCCGCTGCTCGGGTGTAACGCAGTGTTCCCCAGCTCACTGCGGCTTGAATATTGACAATGCATTCCTCAAATGTTTCGCCATGTCATGGAACGTTGTATCCACCCTTTTGCAGCACCTGCCATGGAGCCCCATGTGGCGTGCACTTATACGGGCGAGTCCAGTCAACTACCCAGGTGCCCAGGTGCCGTCCATTTCTTGTGGCAACTAAAGGCATGCCATCATCTGTCCACTTTCTCAGTATCTACCTACCTAGGTAGGTACCTCGGATAGTACAACTTTGTGCCATCTGTCAAGTAACCACCATTTACTTACCTAGGTAGGTATGTCTCGGTGAGCAATAAAATCAGAGAATTGGCACAGTATCATCCAGGGGCTCGTTGTGTCTTGTGGTGTGAGGTCAACACCCTGAGTACGGCCTGGGTCTCGAGCATGCCTCACCGTGCAAGTGGCGTCACATGACATTTTCAAGGGCCATGCGTTGACAGAATACTCGTCCAGTCAACAGATCGGAGGCAGTGCTCACCGTCGCCAACTCGTAAGTGTAAAAAAGCAGGATTAGTCTATGACTTGAGTTTTATTTTATTTTTCTTGCTGGTCGTACCTTTGCCAGCAGGATGGGCACAAACGGCAGAGGGGAATCTCCCGAGCAGGGCCCATTTTAGGCCTCTGAGTTTAAAAAACCCAGGTGTTTTGAGCCGAAATTGTGACACAGCCCACCCTCGGCAACTGGAACTTCGTGGGGTCGAGCACTTGAGGAGATAGAACCACTTCTATATGTAGTGGTCAATGTCTGCTGGCAATGAGTCCAGCAGGGCAAAGATGTCGATTTCTAGTATAGTAATGTTGCTGTTGCTGAGGAGATGTTTCAAATTTTAGGGTTGCCCTGGCTGCTCCGGCATTCATGTAGAAGCACTCCAACTTTGAAAGTCGTCTTGAGCGTGTGGATGATTAGCGTCTGATCAAGACGCATTGGGAACTTCACAACGTCCACCAACGGTTCGCAGGAAGTATTTATTAGTGAACGATCTAGCATGCGTTGGATGGGGCACCTTACCTTTTCGAGGATAAGCACAGAACACATGCATCCCCCGACATCGAACACATCGCACACGAGCAAGATTGGACAAAGTTACAAACATCAAATGATTGATGCTGATATACAAGTCGCGAATTTGAACCGTGGCCCGTTTAGGCCAGCAGTTCGAGATCAACTGAGCTGGGCGATGTCGCCAAGGTTTAGCGGTACCTACTCAAGTACCTAGGTACCTACCTAGGTAGGTAGATAAGCACGCAGCGGCTGTTCCCCATCTGAAGTCGTCCCCAATCACACCCCCACAGCAGCCTCGTACTGTACTTGTTAAGTAGATATGCACTCCCCAGAGTTGGATTAATGTACGCTGTGCAGGCTTCCACAGCTGCTCGGACGCTATACATCCGTGGCCGTGGCTAGTGCTTGGTTTCGTGTGGACTGAAAAGTCCACGTTTGGCCCGATAGTCTAGGCCAAAGCTTACCCCATACAAGAAAGTCGGCGTGCCTAGCAGGCCCATGCGTGCAAACAACGCCTGGCGTTTGAGAGTCGAAGCGAAGATGTACTTCTTCCCCCCTGAGGCGGCTTTGCGGACAAGCCCACCACGGCAGATCGCCCGTGAGCAGATTGGGTTCCAAAGAAGCCAAACGCCATGTCAGTTGACGGGAGTTTAATGGATGCATGCCAATGCTGGCAAGCAGGGAAATCAGCGCAAGCAGGGAAATCAGCAGGGCAATCAGCGCACAGACGGGGTGTCAGGAGAAAGCGAGCGCCGAGCACATCAGTCCAAGTGTGCCAGTGCCACCCCCAGCGCCCTCAGAGGATGTTTCACCACCAGGGTCGTCGACAGGAAGCACAGACGACTTCTGAACACGGCCGGCCTAGCTTTTCCTATGTTTCTTTCCACCGCTAGACATACCCTTAATGTACTCGATCCCCAGCAAAAAGTTCCCCCCCGGGCCCGCTACTCTCCCATGCTCCCGAGTGCTCGCATCACCGGACACGATGCTTCGATTGTGGTCACGGGATTGATTCGGAATCTAGGATTTATCAGCGTCTGCCGTTAGTTTATCGTCCCCCCGCTCATCATAGTGGTCGCTGCTCATGTCGACCTGGAGTATGGGAGTCTTTCGACGGCCCCGGGGCAGCTTCATGCCCGCACAACGGCGACAAGAAGGCAAGAACAAGGACGGTGGTGACAGAGATGGAAACGAAGGAGGTGGCAGAGGGGGAGGGGGCAGTGGGAAAGATGGCAATGGCGGTGGAGGTAATGGCGAACGAAACGGCGGTGGTGGGCAGCGAGGCCAAGATGGTGATGGAGGTGAAGGCCGAGGTCGGTCGAGACCCGGTGGCCCGGATGGACAAAGCCCTCCAGATGGTCCTCCACAGGGCGGCGGACGAGGGGGACCAGTTCCCAATAATGATGGTCGTGGAGGACAAGGCCAAGGTCGGCCACCATCTACCCAGGGTGGCCCGGGTCCAGATCCCGGTCGACAGAGAGATCAGGACAACGGACCACCGAAAGGAGGCCCGCCAGGAGGCCAACAAGGCGGTAGTGACAGGAACCAAGGGCAAGGAAAAGACCAGAATAATCAGAACGGGAACCAGAACGGCGGTCAGAATCCGGGCGATCGAGGCCAGGGCCAAGGTCAGAACAATCAGGGCCAGAACAAAGATGGCAATCGAGATCAAGGTCAGCAGAATCCAGGCGGCAATAGAGGACAAGGACAGACACAGAATCAGCAATTTCCGGACAACAACAACAACAACAAGTCGAAGTCGGAGGAGTCCACGTCTACGACACAGGAGCAGACCTCGACGTCCACCCCCGAAGCCCAGCCGACAGAACAACCACAGCCGCCCCCTCCGTCGTCAGAAACGACGCCTCTTGCTGCCCAAACACAACCGTCACTGTCGCCCCCGCCACCACCTCGTCCTCCTCGTCCTCCTCCTCCCCCCGAACAGACCCCACCATCTGAGACGTCTTCGACATTGACGACGAGCTCTTCGACCTCGAGCCTACCTACGTCGTCATCAACCAGCACGACACAGCAACAACAATCGCCTGCTGCTTCTTCTTCACCAAGCCCCTCATCACCACCTCTGGCTGCCCAAACCCAGGTCCCATTCTCAACACAAACAACTCCTCCACCTGTGCCATTGCCTATCGTCGTACCAACTCCCGCGGCTGGTGCCTCATCCGTCGCCGAGTTGTCTCCATCTTCGTCTCTGGCATCAGTTCCAATACAATCTGCAGTAGCCGCCAACAATGGTACATCATCCTCACCTGGGCCTGTCATGTCATCTGGCAAGATGGCTGGAATCGCTGGTGAGTCCAGGAGTCTCGATATATGCGTGAGAAATGGTCTAACTTGCGTCATTAGTTGGCAGTGTTTCTGCAGTAGCATTGATCGGCACCTTGATCCTGATCCTTTTCCGTCTCAGGAGGCGAGGCTACCTACGATCATTCAAGAGCCCACTCAAGAGCTCCCGAAATTCCATGGGCCGCGCGAAGAGGATCTCAAGCAGGACATCGACCCCAGAACCAGAAATGAGTGAGACCCGCATGCCTGCTGGAGGGCCATCTGCAGACAGATTGAGCAGGGCTCGATCACCGTCTGCGTGGTATTATGATGATGGGGACACATCGGCCTACCCTCCGGTCCTCGACAGGCCGCTACCGGTCAAGCAAAATTCCTCGAAGGGCGTGGTCGGCCGTGGTGGGACACCAAGGAAGACGTTGGACCGAGACTCGGACGGCTTTTTTGTCGGAAGCACGCTGTCACCAGTCCCCGAAGCCCGGTCGGTCATGTCCCAGACCACTGGCGCAGCCCTCGTAGTACCGCCGTCGCCGGTGCTCCAGACCAACAAGTCGCGCGAGCCCTTGGCGCAGCAAGCCGAGCCTGCGGCTTCCTTCAACTGCCCGGTGCAGAAACTGCAGAACAAGCTGCTGCGCTTGCACAACTCAACCGACCCGCGGCCATGTACAAAACATTGCAGCCACCCCCAAGCAGACCGGGGCAGTGTCTCATCCGTGTCGTCATGTACAACATGCGGCGGCTCGTCACCAAGGGAAAGCCGCTCCTACTTCGCCTTCCTCCTGCAGCCACCCCTAGACTTGTTCAAGTCTAAGAGAAGCTCTTCGGACAATGGCAGCAGGAAGTCAGGCTGGTCGCTGTAGTTTAGGACTGAGGATTGTAAGAAGGACAAGCCGGGACAACCCTTGGGAAAGTAATATGCAAGACAAGGGATGAGAGGTTCGCTGGCGTGTCCGTCATGGAAAAATTGGTTGATTGAGCCGTACAAAGCGATGAATAGTCGCAGAGCCAGCATATTGATTATATCAAGGCCGTTCTAACACGGCGCTACAATACTGCATACTTAGTCTGCCCGTGGATCCTGTGTACCGTTTCAAGCCTTTAAACCATATGCCCCGAGTGGTGATGGATAGTTGGGGCAAGATTTATTTGGGGGAGTGCTGGTACATACCTACATATGTAGGTACTTAAGTATATAGTCTTATAGTTTGATGAGAATCTCCGGTACTCAAGTGCTCTAGCTCAAGGACGTTATCCAATAGCATTGATGCTAAGAATGATGAGAAACTTGCTTCATTAGGCACACACTACCTAGGTATAACCCGGCGATAGCTACACGACGAGATTAGTATCCGATCGATATAAAACAACTATTAAGGTATATTTTGATTGCTTAACGCCATTAGTAATGCACCGTTTTTTACATTAAAACTCGAGGGAATATCCTTCAGTCGATATATGTTCACATAATTAATACACCTTCTAATAGATAGTTACGTCCTCTCATTATATACCTAGGTACTTTTATGTGGGATACATACCCCTTCATAGGACCCGGTATTCTAAGAAATTCTGCTGTAAGGCACTCCGCTTTACGACGTGCTCCCACAAAGAAACCCTCTAGGCAGGAGGTGCTCTTGTAGGATTTTCTATTTTAGGTCACCGCACCATGATGGTCGTGTATTCTCTTAGAAATATCTTTTTTAAATCACCGATATCACTCACAGTAGCCTTGACTGCAGATTGAGTTTTACTTAACTTTTTTCCCATGCCCATAGAGTTCTAAAGTTGATATCTTCCCAGCCCTGGAGGCCGGGGGGGGGGGACCAACTAGATGTGTTAAGTGTGCTTTTCATACCTAGGCGACACGCACTCCAGATGTCGTCCATAGCCCTAGTGTGAAGCAATATTCTGTCTCTCCCGAGGTCACAAGACCCTTCGCGCGAAAAAGCGATTTCGTACTCCTATAAACGACCACTCACTGGCTGACGACAGCCCATACTTCACATTCGTATAGGATGTCTCGTTTGGCCAGACCTGCAACTCCCACAACAGTATCAGGAGGGCGATGACCGTCGGCCGTCCTGTCCATAAACTCCATCCACAATTCGCCCCAGCCCCGGTCCACGACGTCGAGACGATCGACTTCTGCGTTTCCTGTCTCTTTCACAATGTAGTGCTTAACCTGGTTGATGCCTACTGTGTCAGCGACTGCAGCTTCAGTAAGAGAGGAACAAGACCGCGATGAAAAAGGGCTTTCTTACTTGAACAATGTCGCGTGGGGTGGCACCCGCCGCGGCAAGTGCCTTGCGAATGTTCTCGTACGCAATAGGGGCTTGTTCCTGGATTGTGCGAGGATTATCTGTTCTTGCGGGGTCGCACCCTGTCATCCCCAGCAAGCGTTATGAGTCGGGATGATGGTACGAGGGGGGTAATGGCGACTTGGTTGTACGTCGGTGGTGGTAGCCACACTCCTTCCGGATTCAATGTCCTCGGCTTTGTCGACTCCATATTGATCGGCATGTTGAAAACAATCGTTGATATGTCTTGGTGATCTTGGCTGCACATGTGGTGGGGTTGAGAGGATGATTCCAAAGTGGGTTGGCCATTTGAATCTTGAGATCGGAGATTCGCACCGTACTAGTACCTAGGTACACTGTTTACTTTTGCGCTACAGCTAATTAGAGCGCCCCATCCAACCTCACTTAGCATACGCACTACTAATAGTACGTACTTTTTATACCCTTAGCTATAAACCTATAAATTCTCTTCTAACTACTATATAATAATACTTGTTTTTAATTATATTTACTTTGAAGTAAAATAGTAGATAAACTAATATAACTCGAATATCTATATTACTAATATATTATAGTCGAAACTATAACTAAATATAAAAGGAATAAATAATAAATAATATTATAAATCGTTAATAACTATAAATTATTGTATTATATAACGAATTTATACTATTAATTATTTCGATTATTGAAGTTCGTCTACTAAGCTAAAACTCTAGTAGGTATCTAGGAAGGATAAGATATAATGTATCTTTTTATATAAATATAGTAAATTTTATTATATAAGGTTTTATAATAAAGTTTTAATTTACTTCTATAAACTTATTTAGCTAAAAGCTTTTATTTAGTATAAGTAAGTATATCGTTAAGCTATACTTAGTTTATCAACGCTAGTACTATTAACTAAGTTTATTTAAGTTAAAGCTGTTATTTTTATAACCTAGTTTAACGCTATTAAACACTAGGTAAAAGTGTTTTTTATAGTATAACTTACGCTTTTAAAGATAAATGACTTAAAATAGGTAATGTTAAATAGTAGCTATTATCTTATAGGTTCTAGCTTTAATATTTAATATCTATTCTATTATAATAATTTTTACTAAGTAAGGTAATAATATTTCATTATTTAAATACGTAGCTTTAGAAGCTTATATATAATAATAGAAATAGAAATAAATAAATAAGTTTATTTTTATATTAGTATACCTTGTTACTTGAAACATATTTATCTAATATTAAAATAAGTTCTTAGAAATATTAGGAGATTTTAAGCTAGAACTAGAATATGTTTAAATATTTAAGAATCTTAATCTTAAAGTTAAAGACCTTATAAAGTACTATATTTAAAAATAAATACTACTAAGTTACTTAAGCTTAAAAATAGTATTTACTTAATAAAACTAGAGAATAAATTGGTTATAAAATAGTAAATAGTTAAATAAACTTAGTAAAAAAAACTATAATTATAAGTTTTTTAATCTTATATTTAGAAAAGATATATAAACGTATAATAAGTACTTAGTTTAAGTAGTATATATAAGAAGTACGGTTTAATAAAGTTTTTTAATTAGCTATAACGTTAAACACTAACGAGTTGCGCACCCTAACGAGTTGCGCACTTTTTTAAACTACAACTATAAGAACCTAAATTACAACACCACATTAATTGAAATTGATCAAAACTAATTAAAACTAAATACATTAGATAATTCTTTATCTTCCTTATATATTTGCGCATTATGCCCAGGCTTTCCGCAGTTGCTACACTATTTAATAGTTGGTTTAGGGCGAACTACCTTTTAGGTACCCCTATTTATTTTACCAACTAGCCGCTTCCCCTTTACATTTAATTTAATTATTTTTTTAGCATTTTGTATTATAAGTAATTCTTTTAACTATAAATATATTTGTTTAGCTAAGCAACGCTTTAAAAGTACTATATTTACTTTTTAAAGGGTTTT
>MAVT02001600.1:484-11263 GCA_001702395.2 Diaporthe helianthi
ATATAAAATCTATTTTTTAGCCCTAGGCTATTATTTAACTTTCTTTTTTTTCCTTTATAGCGTTAAACGTGCCTTTAGCGGTATTTAGCAAAGCAATAACCTAATACTATTAAGTTTTCGTTTTTAATACTTATATACCTTATATAGCTATATATTTTATATACTTATATACTTATAATATATTTAATATTTTAATAATAATAAAAGGAAAATAATAGGTTAAAATGTTAAAACTATTTAAATATAATATTCTTAAATATATATAAGTAAATACTTAGTTAATATATATAATTAACCTATAATAAACTTTAATATTTATATATTAAAAATATGTATTATGTTTTATTTTTTATCTTTTATTTTATAAATGTTATATTTTATAATTTTATTACTTATATTTACTTTTATTATCTTTATTATCTTTATTATCTTCATTATCTTTTTTACTCTTATTATTCTTATTACTCTTATTACTCTTATTATTCTTATTATTCTTATTATTCTTATTATTCTTATTATTCTTATTATTTTTATTATTCTTATTATTCTCATTATTCTCATTATTCTCATTACTTTTACTACTTTTATTAAAAATAAAAAACAATATTTAACTTAATTAAACCTTTAATTCCTTATAAAGATACTAGTAACTATATAGTAAGTACTTAAGTAAAGCTTATACTTTAATAATATAAGTATATATAAACTAGGTATAATTTAATACTATACTTACTTTTACTAAATAAATGTTTCTAGTAAAATATAAGTTTATAAAAGTATATTTAAATATAAGTATAAAATTTCTTAGAAAGTAAAACTTCTTATATTTATTTTAAACGATATTATTATAGCTTATTATTTAAAGATAATAACTATATTTCTAATTTAGTAAAATAACTTAAAAATATAAATAGTTAATAGAATTGTATATTAGGCTTTATATAAAATAAGTATAACATTTAACTATAATTTATTCTTAAGATTAAACTTAGTAATTATAAATATACAAGGTTTTACTAAAACGTTATTTAATTTATAAAGAATTTAATAACTTTTACTACTATTAATACCTTTATATACTAACTTTAAGCTTATAAAAATATTTATTACTATATATTTTTTAAGTTAAGTCATATAATAGTATTACTTTTATTTCGTATATATTCTAAGTTAAGTATATAATTAGCGATTGAATATTTATAATTATTTAAAAAAAAATAAAAATTTATTATATCTCTATTAAAATAACTTAAAATTAAAGGAAAAAGTAGTTAGTTACTAAGGTAAAACGCTATAATAATACTTAGTATAGAGTAATAAATATATAGTTAATAATTAAATTATTAAAGCTATAAGTTATTTAGTTATAGAACTTATAAAATATATTTTTATATTTAGCTTACTTAATTAGCCCTTTAAACTACTACTTTTATATCGCTAAAATATAGCTTTCCTACTTCTCTTATATAATCTTTTAAATAATACTAACTTTAAATTAATAAATCTTTATTAAGAACTTATACCTTTTATTATAATTTATAAAAACTATTTATATATCTTATTATTTTATATAATAAACTAGTAGTTTAAATAAATATTAGTATACTAGATATATATATTACCTTATATTATTTATTTTTCCCTTATAAATATCCGTTATTATAAATATAAAATATACTAGTAAGTTCTTATAAAATACCTTAATTATAGTATATAATAGCTTTTTTAGCTTAGGATTAACTAAGCTAGTAACTTAAGCGGGTTTATAAATAAATATATAGTTATAGCTAAAGCTATACTATATTAAGTTTTATTATTCTAGGCTGGGCTAAGAGGGAAGAAAATGCGGTTTGTGTCTATGTAGAAAGAAAGTAGGCTTTCGCTATACATGGAGAAAAAGTAGGCCTGCGCCATGTAAAGAATGTAAGCTTACATCGAAGAAGTAAGCCCTGTAGTAGTTATAGAGTTAGCCGCGGACTAGGTTGTGTTTGTTTACTACTCGCCTCCCGAACGCCTTCGCTTTAGGACCTTCTTCTCAGGATTGAGCACGCGATGTAGGCTCTTCAGATCCTTTGTCGAGACACCCTCTCCGGTTTGTGCTACACCAATGAAAAGGTCCAAGGGCGATCCTTTCGGAACGGCGAACTTGGTCTCTTTGCCGGAGCCCTTCTCGACAACACCCATCTTGCGGACGTCGAATTGCCATTGATCATCCTTGACATCATCAGGGTTGATTTTACGGCCGTTGGCTTGCCACTGGTGAAAGTCGTCGTAACCCCCCCAGCCCAAGCCGATGTCCTGAGGACGCTTCTTAATGGGAACGTGACCCCCGTTCGTCGCGGTCCGCAGGTCCGCGCCGCTATTCCCCTGTGTCATGAAATGAGGCGCGTTCGAGATACACGTCGCCCTGCAGAAAGAAAGGTTCTCTTGCGGGATTCCATTAACCATAGGCCTGTCGAGGACGGCGCCTGGGAACCACTGAGACCCACCGGGGTAGTTCGATGCGGCTATGCCACGCTCAAACTACCGCTCGGTATCCTTCCAGGGCTTATCGGTGGTTTTGACGTCGGCGACCCGATCGCATTGTTTGTTGACGTCGGCGGGAACCCAGTGGACGTAGGGATGCCATCCGTCAACTAAATGGGCATGCACATCGTGTACAGGGGCCAACTTCATATCAAGAAGCTTGGGGGTGGACCCCTTCCCGCTTCCATCCTCGTCGACCACACGCATCTTCGTCATCATGACTGGCATTGAATTTGCAATCTCATCGTTTAGGGGCGCAGGGTTTGGGTATTGCCGTGCGAGGAGGCCGGAAACGTCTTCCTCTCTTGGAGTCTGCGAGGGGTCGTAAAGAGAGGGTGGGATCGTCGTCATGGTCACCCGCGCGAAAGGGAATCCCGAGCGCACACCCGATGCCATGTAGACCTCGTCGAGTTTAATACATCGGTCGTGGATGGCCTTGCGGATCTCGTCATTTGTAGGGGGTTCATCCTTTTGTACGCCCCAGGCCTCATTGTAGGAATCAATGCGAGTTGCCTCGAGGTTGAGTTTGGCTTGCGCCGTGGGAGAGTTGGAGAAAGGGTGGACAATGATCTCTGTGTCTTGCTTGAAACTGGGCTGGAACTCCTTATGCCCCATATCTGTGGCCACATTTGTGCCCTTGTAAGCTTGGATGCTTGCCCCAGACTTGTCCATGATTGCTTTGCGCGGCCGCCAAGCCTCGTCGTTTTCCAAGACCCCAGCAGAGTAGGAAGCTCTACTCTGCTGCTGCTGGTCGCCTGACAGGGCGACATTGGCAGCCCTGTTCATGACCGTGGACACGCCGAGTTGGCTGACGGAAGAAGAGAGGTTGGGTTGCCCCGAAGAGGCATTGTCAGGTCCCTGTTGTCGAGGTCAGCATCGTGGAGACCAATCCAGTATTGACTGAAGCAACTTCAATAAGCTCGTCCTGATGTGAAAAATACCTTGCTTGGTCTTCCAGCCTTAACTTGTCTACCTCCAAAGTGCGCCCCGTTGAGCTTCTCTCTTGCCGAGTTGGCGCTGCTGGCATCGGCGAATTCGACGAAGCACCAGCCAGTATGGTACTTGTGCTGGGCCTGCTTGGATGGCCAGTAAAACACACAGTCTTTGAAGCCGTGTGACGCGATCAGGCCGCGATCTCCTCCCTACTCATTCTGAATTGAAGTCCACCGAGGTGGACCGCTCTGTCATCGTGCGCCTTGTTGCGCGCTGGAAGCTCTTTGTGTAGTGCCATCTGGATGTGGATGACGTTTAGTTACTCATTTTGAAAGGTAAAAGAGAACGTTCAACAAGAAGACCGGGCTGACAAACCTTTCTCGGGTGTCCTTGTTCAAGGCGACTGGGTTGTTGCGACTGGGTTGTTGCGACGAGGTGGTTGTAGCGACGAGGTTGTTGTTGCTATGAGGAAAACTAGAGCTACAAGCAAACTGTAAAACACAAAAGAGTCTGGCATCAAGAAAAAGATAGAATCCCACAGAGCTCCCTCTTAGTAACTAGCTAAGTACCTAGGTACTAAGGTACAGCTTCGCCTGTTTTTCTTTTCTAATATAACTTAAGCTGCTTGATCCAAAACCAAACTGCCAACCCAACACAAACCACAACCACAACACCAGCACCTCAAAGCACAACGAAACAACACATCACATCGCCCTCAACAAGAAGAACCTGTAAGAAATGCCCCTGTATCTCCTACATATGCCCTTCTAAAAAGTTTCCAATCAGGCCCGCCACAGTCAAAATGTCGCAAGTCTACCAGAAGATCGCAGAGGAGGCTACAGCGCTGGAGAATGCCAGCACCAACTGGATGCAGGCCGAGCCTCGGCCATTTTCCACCAGGTACCGCCAGGCGCTGGAGGGGTGCCGAAGCCTGCCCGTCTACACCCAGCGGGCCGACTTCTTTGAGGCCGTCGACAAGCACGACGTCCTCATTGTCACCAGCGAAACGGGCTCTGGCAAGTCGACCCAGCTCCCGACCTACCTCCTCCAGTTCCTCCACCTCAAAAAGACTGGTGGGAGGATGGTTGCGTGCACCCAGCCACGCCGTGTGGCTGCTGAGGGCGTGGCGACACGAGTCGCCGACATCAACGACGTCAAGCTGGGCGCCGAGGTGGGCTTAAGGGTCCGCTTCAATAACAAGACGAGTGGGGCAACACGCCTCGTCTACATGACGGACGGCCTGCTCCTCAAAGAGGCCGAAAATGACAGGTACCTATCCAAGTACTCATGTGTCATTGTCGACGAGGTCCATGAGACGGGTATCAACACCGACCTTCTGATGGGCATCCTCAAGACGACCCTGAAGTCACGCAAAGGCTTCAAGGTTATCATCATGTCCGCGACCCTGATGGTGGACAAGTTCTCTACCCACTTCCCCGCCGCGGGTGTCCTTTCTTTAAAGGGACGGGCCTTTCCGGTCTCTCTTTCTTATATCAAGGAGGCAACTCCAAATTTTCTTTCTTCTTGTCTGATGATAGGCTGATAGCCGTCGACATTCATCAGAAGGAGGATCGCGACACCGCAGCCAAGGGAGGCATCTTGATCTTCCTTCCGGGAGAGGATCACATCCACCAAGCCTGCGGTGCCCTCAGGGACCAATGCCCCGACATGGACGTGTTGCCCTTGTACTCTGGGCTATCCGCCGCCCAACAGAGAAGGGCCCTGGAACCCAGCGCCTCTCGGAAATGCGTCGTCGCCACCACCATCGCGGAGACGAGTCTGACGATCCCAGACATAAAATATGTCATCGACTCCGTGCTCTCCAAGCAGATGACCTTTAATCCCCGTGCTGGGATGCATAGCCTTCAGGTAGGCCCGATCTCGAAGGCACAGGCGGTGCAGAGGATGGGTCGCGCCGGCCGTACCGGTCCTAGAAAATGCTTCCGCGTTTGCACCGAGGAGGCGTACAATGCCCATACCCTCCTGTCGCCCGTGCCCGCGATGGCACACTCGAACATGGATGCAGTGCTGCTAAAGCTGCACGACATGGGGTACGATGACACGCTGCGCTTCCCCTTTGTGGACCCCCCTTCGGTCGAGATCCTCTTCCGTGCAAAGGAAGACCTAACGGACATGTAAGTCACATCATTCATGCCTTGACCAGATTGTTGCTGATCGGTGTTTCATAGGGGACTGATCCATAATTTCACCATCACGCCGGCGGGCAAGCTTGCTGCGCAGCTACCAGTCGACCCGATTTGGTACTGTGCTATCCGCGCGGCAGTCAAGTACGAATGTGTCGCGGAGATAGTGTCGTTGGCCGCCATCGCCAGCATCCAGGCCGACCTCCGGGTTCGGCCCAGATCAAAGACGGCAGCCATGGCTTCGGACATCGCGTGGTCCCATTTTGACCACCCGCTGTCTGACCACATCACGCTCCTGAATGCGCTGCACGCATTCCTGCGGACCAAGCGAGACGAGTCCATCGATCTCGAGAGATGGTGCATGGATCATTTCGTCTCGAAGTCTGCGGTGGACGAGGTCTGCCAGCTGCGCGATCAGATCAAGCAAGTCTGGTGCGGAGTGTTGAAGCAGAAGTATGACACCCAGCCCTTGTCGATTAGGCCTGAACCAGGCTACTCTACCGCTGTGCGCAGAGCACTGGCAGAAGGCATTTTCACCCACACCGCGGTCTACCACAACGGCAGGTACACCCATATACATAATGCGCAGCCAGCCATATTGCTCCACACGAGTAATATCTCGTCCGCAGAGTGGGTCGTCTACAACTCCTTCGTCCAGTATGGCAAGGCCTACTTCCAGGTCGTTACCTCTATCGAACCTGAATGGATCATGGCAAGTAATGCCGTCCAACTTACCTCACCTGTTTTCCCTTTATCTTTATGGTTCATACCACTCCAATTATGTGCTTGACAGATGCGGTGCTAACATACGCATAGGATCTACCTTACTTCCAGGATGCCCGTCTTCCACTCAAGTTCGACCGCAGTGGCTTCCGGCAGCGTCAGGTCAAGGAGCTGCTCGACAAGGCACGGAGCGAGCGAGTATAACTTTCTGCTCAAGTCCTAGCGAAAGCACAGATTCTTTTCTTTTTACTTAGCGCAAGCCTACTTTCTCTTCATACATAGCTATAGTAGTTCATAGCTACATAAATACTACATTTGTTTTTTATTACTATAGCAACCCTCTTATCACGCTAAAATATAGCTAGAAAGAATTTTTCCCTACTTACTTACTTTTATAAGCTACTTCTAAGTAATAACTAAAAGTTACTAAGTCTAATACTGTTAATCTTTTATATATAATATATAATAATAATTAAGCTACTTAAACTATATAATGGGTTTCTAAGCGTTTACTACTATATAAAAAGACTATACGCTTTTAGGTTGTCTATAAATTAAGAATAACACTACTAAACTATATAATATAATTTTTATTATAATAAGAGATAAAATACTTACTCTTTCTTTTACGTTATTTATTTTATAAAATAAAAATATATTATTATTTATATATAAACTTATATTTACGCTTAAATTAAAATAAAAAGAATATACTATTATAATAATTAATAAAGCTTATTAAACTAAACAAATAATTATTTATAAGTTAATTAAGAAAGCTAAAGTATAACTATAGCTACTTACTTAAACATAATAAAATAAAAACCACGTCAAACTTATACTAATTACTATAAAATATTAACTATTTTATTAAGCTTTAAAACATTTATAATTAAATAGATAATGAAAAGTAATTTATTTTAAGAATAAAAACTATAGCTAAAAGTAGTACTATTTTATATAATCCTTATAAAGAATAGTAGTAATATATATAAGTAATATTATTTTAATTTTAACTATTTATATTCTTTAAGTTCCTCTACTAAGCTAAAACTAAAATAAGTATTTTAGAAGGATAAAATATAATATATCTTTTTAGATGAATATAGTAAGTTTTACTATATAGGATATTCAATAGTAACGTTCTAATTTACTTCTATTATTATAGCTATAGGCTAATTAATAGTAGGACCTACTATATAGGTCCTTATATTTAGTTTACCTAATTAGCTCTTTAAGCTACTACCTTTTTAGAACTAAATTATAGCTTTACTACTTTTTCTATACTATTTTTTAAGTAATACTAGCTTTAAATTAATAAATCTTTACTAATAACTTATATCTTTTACTATAAGTTATAAGAACTATTTTAATTTAAAGCTACTTAACCTTATAGCTTAAGAAAGCTATAAACAACTTATTTACTATAATATTAACTATAATAGCTTAAGTGAGTAAAACTTCAGCCCTTTTAAAGAGTTTTAAGACTTTAAAGAAGGCTATAGCTATAAAGAGCTTAAAGACCTTAATTCCTCTATAAAAAGTAGTAAGTAATCTAAGTATAAGACTTATAGACCTTAATATAGGAGGTTTTAATAATAAATTCTTTAATTTAGACTTAGAACTTAAAGGAATTAATATACTTTTTAAAGAAAATATAAAGAAAGTATAATTTAGCCTAGATCTTTTTACTAATATTATATCTAACTTTAATAAACTCTCTAATACTACTTTATACTAGCTATTAATTTAGTTATAATAGTTATTTTTATCTCTAGCTAAGATAGTAATAAGTATAATATTTAAGTAAAATAAGTAGGATAATAATATTATAAGGGTAAATAAGCTTTTAAGTTATATTATTATATTTATAGCTAAGTAGTATAAAGTTATTAAGTAGTTATAAAAGCTATTTATTAATAAAGATATTGTTAATACTAACTTAGAGGAGAAGATTAAGTATTTTAAGTTTTTATACTCTAACTAGCTTTTTTAAGCCTTACTTATTAAAAGGGGGTAAAAGGTATTTAAGGCTACTAGCTTTATTTCTTAAATAACTTTTAATAAATATATAAAGGTAAATAGTAAAGTATTATAAAATAAGTTTTACTTATTAGGTTTATATAAGTAAGCTATATATATTATAATCAAGGAATTTATTAAGGTTTTTTAATATATTAATATTAATTTAGTTTATATAAAAGAATAAAGGAATTATTTTACTTATTTAATACTTAAGCTATAAAATTATTTATAAATGGTAGTAATAGATCTTGTAATTAATATAGTAATAGACTACTTATAAGGGTAATTTAACTCTATAATTTAAAAATATAATACTTTAGTAGAAAAACTTAGTATTAAAACTACTAACTATAAAGTAATTAAGGAGTATTTAAGAATTATTTTTTAATAAAATAGTAAGAACTATATAAAGATTAATAATCTTTATAGTTAATTAGCTACTAATATAGAGCCTACTACTATTAATATAAACTAATAAGCTATTATTAATATATTTTAATAAGAGCTTAATAACCTATATATTATAATAAGTATATCTAGAATAACCCCTAGGGTTTAATATTCTATAATAGTTAACCTACTTTTTACTTAGTAAAAAGATAAGAGTAAGGATAAGCTAAACTTTAAGGCTTAGAAGTATTAGCTTAAAAATAAGCTTAAAGCTAATAGTAACTACTACTTAATAGAGTATAATAAGGTTATAGCTATTAAGAACTAAATAGGTAGTACTACTATAAATACTACTTTTTTCTTTTTTAAATTTATTTTACTTCAACTATATTATTATAATAGAAACTTTCTTTATATAGCTTAAGAATGAATATAGAGACTTTAATAAGAAGTTATAAACTAAAATAAACTTTATAAATTTAACTATAAAGTAGAATAATAAGTTTACTAATTTCTATAATAACTTTATTTATCTAGCTAGTACTTATTAGTTATCTAAGGATAACTAGAAGAGTAAAATATATAATAAAATTACTCTAGTTTTATATTTATATAACTTACTCTTTTTTAAGCTTATAGTAAGACTATTATATTTAAGGAGTACTATAAGTAGGCTTAGATACTTAATTAGAATTAGTAGCTTACTAAGTAGCTATATAAGACTTATAAAAAGCTTACTAGATTTAATATTAATAGTAATATATCGTTATTTAATTATAACTCTAGTAGTAATAAAGGATAAAATAATAATAATTATATTAGTAATAATAAATATAGAAACTTTAATAGTCTTATAATTAAGCTAGTATTAAAGGCTTAATAAATATATATAGCTATACTAAATAAAATAGCTTAAGTAAGAAAGAGGTTACTAAGCTATTTATTAAGGGTACTTACTTTTATTATAAGTAAGTAGAATATATAAGTATTAATTACTTATAGAACCCTAACTAGTACCTTAATAGTATTACTTATAACTATAATAGATAGATTAATTACTATACTTAAGTTACTTAGATTAAAATACTTTATAGTAAGCTTTAGTTTAACCTTTTAAGCTAGATAACTAGCTTAAGGACTTAGGAAACTAGTTACTTTAAAGTTAATAGACTTCTTTTTAAGGAATATATATATATATGTTTAAATAAAGTTTATATTAATAGAGAAACTTTAGGCTTACTAACTAATATACTATATAACCTTTTTACTTATATAGTAGGAAAGGAACTATGAATAATACTCTATATAGTAGTAAATAATAAAAAGAATATAAATAATAAAAAGACTTATAAATATAAAAGTAAATAGAATAATTTTTATTAGTATAAACTTTATAGTAAAGTTAATCTAGATTATTAATACTTAGTAAATTATAAGGTTTTTACTTTATTTAATTAGTAGCTTTAAAGGATAAATATTTTAGATTATTAATACTACTTTTATAATTATTACTAACTTTATTATTTAGAGGTATTAATACTTATAATTACCTATAGTAGTAGTAGATATATAATATAAGATAATTCTTAGGTAATAGTAGATATATGACTTTAATATAATCCTTAATATTTATTATAAAAAGATACCTTTTAAGGATAAAGCTTTAATTTAAATACTAATATCCCCTTAGACTAATAAACTTATACTTATAGTAATTATAGCTTAATAAAAGAGAGTATATAAGCTAAAGTTATTACTATAAAATAAGGTATATTATATTAATAAAGTGCTTATCCTAGGAGAACTTTTACTTTTTTAGTAAATTAATAATAATATAAGAAAAATAGAGGATACTCTATATAAGTACTTTTTATAATTCCTTAAGCTACTTTTACTATCTTTAAAATAAAGGTAAGCTTACTAGAAAGGGGAATAAAACTAGTATAAAGATATTAAATACTTAAGTAAGAGTAATATAAGTAGTATATCCCTCTTAAGTATAAGGTTAAAAGACTTATAATTATAGTTTTTTTTAACT
>MAVT02001601.1:0-11249 GCA_001702395.2 Diaporthe helianthi
TATACAAGACCTCCTATTATACATTATATAATTATACAACACCCCCTATTATACAATGTATAAAAAACTATCACAACTTTGAATAAGGCTAATTATTATCATATATATTTAATATTAGTTCAATAACCGAAGAATAAAGTAGACTATAATATAAGTAGCTTTTAAGGTTTATTATTAAGTTATGAAACAATTATATATTAACTTGTAAATTATTACTATGACGCGTTAATATTTAAAGTGTACTTTAAATGTAAAAATACTTATAGACATTTAATTATAGAGTTTATTTTATAGCTTTAAATTATAAAGATAATAATTTATATATATATATCTTAAATCGTTTTAAGAAATACTCTTTTACACTTAATAGTATAGTAGCTTAAAGTTTATACTCGGTATAGGATATTTATAAGTAGGTTTACCTAAGTAAGAAAGAAAAACGAAAGAAGGCCTTAACTTATAGTTTTAAGTAAAAAGTATTAGTATAGTAGCTTTGTTAATACGAGCATATATAATAATTTACTACTAGGAATTCATTACTACCTTAGGCCTTACATTTATATAAGATAATAAAAAAAGTTTAAGATTTTTTTAGCTAGCTAGTAGGTAGTAAGATGTTTTAGTATAAGTTAAAAGAAAAATAAACTTAGTATATAAAATGAATTACTACTTACTAATTACCTTATTATATATTTTATAGATAAAATATTGTAAAACTTATAAGTTATAAGAATTGAAAGTATTATTAGAATAGAAAATTCTAAGCTACTAATTAGTGTAATATAACCTTAGCTTTAGCTACTTTCTAGTTATTTTATAGCTATTCGTTATTTCTTTACGAAATACAAAAACATCTAATATCTCTAAATATATTATATGTATTAAAACGCTAAATGTTTCCCTTCTAAGGTTCCCGCTACTAAGTATTCTAGGGGGCTAAAGGTAGGTCTTTTTTAACATGGACGGTCTTAAAGAACCTTGAGTTTTAAAGCGAGTACCACAGTAACTGCAAGAACTTTGATATGTCGCTAGACCTATAATAACGTAAAGCTCGTTTTGCTGCGGGAAAGACCAAGTGCTGTTAAAAGGGACGATCTGGGTAACCAACCGCCTTCCAACATCTTATATGAGTTGCGTTGCTTTTCCGCTGCATTTCTCTAGCGATAACGCCGTCACAAAGGGTTCCGCGTGACTGACCTCAGGTGACTCTCGTTATCTGTAAGTCGGATGTCAAATAAGACGCCTTTCCGTTTCCGAGCTTTAAAGGCAGTTTGGGGCCTGGGACAATGGGGCGGTCAGATCCAAGGGTCCATCCGGGTTCCAGGTCAACTGGTTTGGCTATCTCTTATCCGAGGGGCAGCCCACTCGAACCCCCTGTCTCCATTCGTCATTGCACACTTCCCCCTGTAACCCACTCGCCGGTCCCCGGCTTCACTGTAACGTCAGTTGCACGACCTCTAACTTGACCACACGTCAACTGACCGTGCTTCCAACTCATCCCCCAACGACGCCCCTCTCCGCCATCTCCTCGACTTCCACGACACAAGGAGACGTCCTGCGCCTGGCCGTGTCGTATTCAACCCCGTTCTGCTTGCATTCTGGAACGCACTAACCACTCGCGCACCATACCGTCGGCAGTCCGTCAAGATCTTAAGTGCTCCAACGGCTTCCGACTTCTGACTTCCGACTAGCTACGAGCCTGGGGACCAGACGACTGGAACGAACGACGCACCCATACAACTGCCGAAATGGCGAGCCCACGGCGTAGGATCGAGACAGATGTGAGTCATGCTCTGCCCAGTCCTCGGAGCCATGGAATGCCCTCAACATGCTGACCGTCTGGTGTCTCTCTGCAGGTCATGAAGTATGCCCCTATGCCCCATAGTTTCCGATATGGATTCTTGTTGCCCGGTCAGCTTGCTAACGTGTGTCTAGGATGTACGTCACAAAAGTCGATGGCTTTGTTTTCCCTTTAAACTAACCCACCCAGGCTGATGAGTGACTACGAGGTCACGCTGGTCAACGACAACAGTGAGTCAAACTTCCCTCTCGGCCGTGCCGGCGTCTTTTGGTTAACTAGTCTGACTAACCGGCTGCAGTGTAAGCGATAACAATCAAACGAGAGACCCCCTACCCCCAATCTTCCGGCTCACACGTCCGAACAGGCAAGAGTTCTACATCAAGTTCAAGGGACCAACAGAAAGTTAGTGAAAAGATGAGCATCAGAGAGAGGTCAAGGCTCACAAGGGAATTCACAGCTCCATTTGAAGGCGGCGTTTGGAAAGTCCACGTCGAACTCCCCGACCAGTATCCATACAAGTCTCCTAGTATCGGCTTTACGAACCGCATATTCCACCCAAATATCGACGAGCTGTAAGTTGGGCACATACACACACGCCTATATAAGATGAGCACGAAGATGGCAAAAGTGGAGGAGGCAAAAGCCGAGAAAGGGCAAATCACTTGGAAGTGATAGCAGGCTAATACCTGGGACTCTACTAGGTCTGGCTCTGTCTGTCTGGATGTCATCAACCAGACGTGGTCACCGATGTACGATATGATAAACATCTTCGAGGCTTTCCTGCCACATCTCCTACGATACCCAAACCCATCCGACCCTCTCAACGGAGAGGCCGCCGCGTTGATGCTTAGGGATCCAAAGGGGTATGAGGCGAAAGTACGGGGTAAGTCAACAGATCTCGAACCCTTCCCGTCCTGGGCATATGTATACTTACACTCGAGATAGAGTATGTCCAGCGTTACGCGAGCAAGGATGCTGCAGAGGAGGCCGGCGCCGAGAGTGAGGATGACGACGACATGAGCTCGGTGGGGAGCTTCGGCGACGACGATGACGACGAGCCTGCAGGACAGATGGACGACGTGTAGTTGACGTTTCCTGAGAAGGACAAGGCTGACAAGGCTGAGGAGCCTTCCGTTTGATCATCTTAACTTTTCGGCGTCATCGGTCTTACACCCCCGGCACGGTTTGCATTGGAACTTCTGGATTCTATAAGATGGCGTGCTTTTTTTTTTTGTCTTTTCGGTTTTCCCATGGGAGTGGAATGAGCCATGAGCCGTCAACCCTCCACTGCTTTTTTGGCCAAGTTGAGTACATGCCCTCTTCAAGGGGACAAGGCAACGAAGACAGAGGCTTGGACAGTTCTGTAGGAGGAATTGGTTGATGGGAACAAGGAAACATTCATATCAGCACCTGCACAAAGGAACAACACCTAATATCAGATAACTAGCCAATGAAGATAAACCACTCGTCAAGTTTCTGAGAACTACCTGATCAAGTGTGATGTCTTTCGAAATGAGAACTATATGGGGTATCATAACGCAAATTTCAAAAACAGTGCAGATCGGCTTTTGTTCAGTCCGAGTCGTAGTCGACCAGAGCCGAAGACGTGGCGGCCGCCTTTTCAGGCGGTTGGTCTTCTGGGGGTGGGCTGGGGTCAAGCCCAGCCCCTCTCTTCCTCTTCAGCCCCGGTATGATTTTGGTCGTATTCTTCCTGTTGTCCCTGACCCGTGGCTCGAGGAACGGGTCGCTGGCCATCCGGGTGTTGCCAACAATCTCAGAGACCAAGGATTCCCTCATCTTCGATGCTGTGATCTCCGACTTGAGCAGCTTCTTCGTAGGAGTCTTTCTGTCTCTCGTGCTCTTCTCCTGGTTCGCAGACTTGGCCCCACCGAACAGAGGTTTCGCAAGAGCCTTGTCCCCCTCCTCGACCAGACCCTTGGGTGCCGTACCGAAATCCACCAGCTTTGCCCACCGCGCATCCTCCTCGCTCTCGGGCAACAGCTCGATTCCAAGGCCCATCCTGTCCTTAAGGTCCTCAGCAGCCGCGGAATCCTTCTCCCTCTGCTTCCGACCCACACGGAACGCCTTCCTCAGCATCTGGTTCCTTGTATACGGGTCGTCCCACTGCTTCGCATTGGCGTCCTCAATCTCATCAATCCTCTCCCTCGCAGCCGCAAGCGCAGCACGGTCCTCAATAGTCTTCTCCAGGTTCGAAAACGCAGCCTCCCGCTCCTCAGCCTGCTCCCGCGCCGTCTTGATAGCCGGCACGCCCACCCCATCGCCTACAAGCGAATCCTCGGCGCCCTTGCCCTCGCCCGTATCCCTCTTGCGCCCGCCCTCGACAACCACATATGCCGTGTTCTTGGGGTCCGTCCGCACCTCGATCCACCCGCCGCACACGACGTGCCGCATCCGGAAGCTGTACACGGGGCTGCTGTAGTAGTTGCCGACCTTTTTCTTCTCGGCGTTGAACCGCACGCCCTGCCCGATTATTACGGGCGGGTCGCAGTGCCCGCACCACACCGCGAACGGCATCTCAAACCGCACCGTCAGAATCCCCTCGCAGCGGAGCTTGGATGCGCGGGATCCTAGCGCGTGGCCCTTGCCTGAGGCCTGGTTGGCGCTCGCCACGCCTTCGAGGTCCGGCGGGACGTACCGCCCCATGTTGAAGCCTTGCATCTTGGGCGGTGCTGTTGGTGTCGCCGGCGAGCGGCGACGAGTTTTGGGGTGTGGTCGTGTTGCAGTATCGTCGGTCGGGGTGTTGGGCGCTGCTTGGTTGTTTGGTAAGGGGGTGGTTGGTTGCCTGGTGGGTTTGGCATGTGGAATGACGGTACTTTCCCGGGGGGCGGTTTCTGGTGGTCGTGGCTGCGCTAGGTTAATTAGAGCAGAACAGGGTCTGCAACAAGAATTTGGAGCAGATCCTGTGCTCCAGACCCTGCGACAGAGTCAACACTACCAGAGCATTTCTGCGGGCAACTACAACACGCCAAATTTAACAGGTGCACTTCAGGTATAACACAGTATCAATAAATTAATTCATTCATTGATAAGCAATATTTCCTAGGCACTTTCTATATGTATTAAGTGCTAGAATAGGTATCTAAGACTACTACTTCTTAAGCTACTTATAAGTAAATAAGGAATATATTATATTTAGCTTAATATATATAAAGAATGGTGAAATTAGTTTATAAAATTATAATTAGTTTCGTTTAGTAGTTCGTCTTTATAGTTTGTATAACCTTACTTATACCTCTTTAAAATAATGAATTAATGTAGTTTTAAAATTAGTAATTAAAAGAAAATAATAAGTAATACAATAGTTTTATTTATATAAATAAATTTACTAATATTTTATATAATATATAAATGTTTTAAGTTTAATTAATATTTAAAACTTAGTTTAATTTAATTATATTATTGCTTTTTATAATTAGTTCTAGTAAATAAAAATAAATAATTTAGTAACTATTTATAGTAATTATTTATAGTAACTATATCTTAGAGTTTTAATGTAAGTTAAATATTATACTCATTTTAACTAATTACTTAAAACAATTTTATATATCTTTTGATAGTTTCTAACTTATATATTTTAAGGCTAAGGTACTCCAAAAAAAAGACGTTAAAATAATTTTTACTCTTATAGCGTCTTTAGAACGTATTTAGAAAGATATTATTCTTACTTTATTATAACTATATAGTCTTGTAGATCCTAATAGGCACCCTTTTATGCATTATTTAGGGCGAGATTCTTTTCAGAAGTTAGTATAGTCCTATAATCGAATAGGTTATATTCTAGTAAAGATTAGGCCTTAGCAAGGTACCTATTCCTAATTTAATAGTAGTTCTCGCGTATAAGTAGAATTTTATACTTATACGCTCCTATACTAAGCCTTAGTATATACTCTTTACCCTACTATAATTTCGCTACTAAGGGTAACTATCTTTAGAAAAGATTATTATCTTTTCTACTATAAGACTAGTATTTTAGTTAGTTCTAAGACTAACTAAAAAATATTAGTATAGTCCTAGGATTAAACTTTTAGCTATAGCTAAGCTAAAATAGGTAGTTATTAAGCCTACTAGGTATATATACTAGTAGCCCTTTATATAGTTATCTACTACTATTTATTTATAAGCTACTATAAGGCTTAAATAGAGTTTTCCTTTATAAATAATGCTAATAATGCTAATAATAAGAGGAATATTAGTAGGTTAAAAGCTACTAACTAGTTAGCGAATAGTCTCCTATAAGGTAGTAAGTTATACTTTTATAATATATTTTAGATATTAATAGCTACCTTTAGAAGTCTTCTTACTTAGCTTAAAGAGTATATACCTTTTAGTAATATAAGGAAGTTATTCGTAACCTACTAGTTAATAGTATTCTTATAAGTATATATATATAATAAGGTATAATAAAACTATACTTATAGATTCTACTTATACTAGTTAACTATTAGTAGGATTATATAAAGGTACCTTAGGTATTTTAGGACTTTATATAGAGAGGTTATATACCTAAAGCTACTAAAGTAGCTTAATTAATAGTATAAGCTTTAGGAAAAGAATACCTACTTTAGTAGGTATATTAGTATAATTAATAGTATATATATTATAGTATATATACCCCTAAGTATATAAGTAAAATAGAGGGATTAGAAGGGGGTTGTATTATAGAATATCTTTACTATAGTTAGAAGTAATAAGTTATTTACTTATATACTAGTAAGCATAGAAGGCTCTATAAATAATAAGACCCTCTTTAATATAGCTTAAGAGAAGGGCTTTATAATCTTATTTACTAAGTTTTATTTAGTAAATACTAGATTTAGGTTATAAAAGGGTATTCTAGTACTATTCCTATTAGTATAATACTATCTATAAGATTAGAGGGAGGGGGATAGATAACTAGTTAATATAAAAAAGCTATATAACCTCTACTATACTTAACTTTATATAGTAGTAAAGTAGGTATTTAACTTATTAAAGAGGAAATAAAAGATAATTAGGGTTTTTATACTTAAATATAATATTAAATAGTAAATTAAGTTTATCTATACCTATATAGTACTATAAAACTTCTTAATTAGCTTTAGCTAGGTAGAGAAAGATAAAGTTAGGGAGGATAGCTAGGAAAGCTTTTAAATAGCTATTCTATATCTCTATTACTATAGAGTAAGGTAAATAGTTTACTAAATATACCTCAAGGCTCTAAGGAAGGTAATAGTAATAAATATATAGCTAAAGTATTATAAGCGTTATTATAGTAGTAGTAGTTAAAGAAGTAAGAAAAAGATATAGTAGTATTACTAGTAAATAATATTAACTATAGGCTATAGGTAGTAGGTAGTAGGTAGTAGTAGTAGTAGTAGTTAGTTAGAGGCTTAGAGCTTAACCTTAGAGTACCTTTTTACTAAGATATTTAACTTTAATATTACTTAGCTAAAATAGGGTCTTTTAACTTTAGAGAAGTTTTAAAACTATTTTTTAGGTCTTTTTATATATAGTAGTAGATTTAGAATTTAATTTTATATACTTATTAAAGGAATATAGTAGTTCTAGTATTAGGGATATTAATATATCTTATAGTTTATAGAGCTCTACTATTTATAGCTAAAAACTCTAAAACTTCCTATATAATAGTATATTTTATAATAAATAAAGAAACTATATAAATAGAGTTTTTTATAAATAATATTTTAAATAGAGTAGATTATAAGCTATAAGATATATTTTTTAAAATTATAATATTTTATATTTTAGGTAAGATATATAAGGAGATAGAATATTATCTTAAAATAGTATATAGCTAACTACCTACTATACTAACTACTAGTAAGTATACCTATAATAACCTCCTTATCTACCTACTACCTTTCCTAGTATAAGTTCCTCCCCTTAACTATTATATAAACTTCTTACCTATAACTTTATCTTAATATTTTTATTTTTATCTAATAGATAATTCTATATAACTATACTTATTAGCCTTAGCTTAAAGTTCTCTATATAAGAAATAACTACTTCTTAGCTATATAAACTTAGCTAATTATCCTTTAGTATATACATATATTTATATATTTACTATTACTAATACTATATTACTAGCCCCTTTAGCCTTCTTACTCTAAGTTATTTAGGTAGTAATAGTAGCTAAACTATTCTCTATAGAGTTATTAGTAGTTAGTTAAAACTAATAATTTACTAAAAGAGATAAAGTCTTATAGCTAGTAGGGAACGTTAGTATACTACTAACTATAAGTACTTAGTCTAGATTACTAGAATCCTCCTACTAGCTATAGCTTAAGTAATATTTATATATCTACTATATATCCTTATCCTCTTCCTCCCTAGCTATACTATTATCTTTAATATTAGAGTTTTCTCTTAGTATTATAGGGTTAATATTATTACTAGCTACTAATTCTTACTAAAAGATATCTTAATATACCTCTAAGTTACTAAGGGGTATAATTTAAAGCTAAGTTATATTTAGATATTAAAGCTCTATTACCTTAAAGTTCTCTTTAGAGCTTATAACTACTCTAGTCTTTTAGTTATAATTTATACTAAAATAACTTAAGAATATAAGAAATCTTTTATATTACTTCTTCTTAATATTACACTTACTCTTTAATAGCTTAACTACCTATAGCTAGCTAAGGTACTCTTTTAATAACTTACTAACTATTCTAGCTTATATAGGTCTTTATTATAAGAGGTTTAATAGGTTAAATAGTCAATTAGACTTATACTCCCTTAATAACTCTATAAACTACTTTATTTATAGTCTAGTAAGCCTTAATATAGCTTTCTAAATAGCTAAGAGTAAAGATATTATTCTACTACTTAAAGAATATTATTACTTTACTATTAATAGCCTTAGTATTACTATTATCTTCTACTTTTTAATAGCTACCTAAGTTAATAGTATAGTTTATACTATATCTAGCTAGTAAAGAGTTTAACTAATAGGTTTAATAGGAAAGTTAAGGGGAGGCTTAAAGGGGTTACTACTATAGAGCTCTTTTAGTACTTACTTATCTACTAATAGAGTACTAAATTATAGATTTTCCTCTTTAATACTATTACTAGTATTAGAAGTAGGGGATCTAAGCTTAATATCTATTATAATAAATAATTAGTAGGTATAGTTAGGTATTAAAGTTATTAGAGATAACTTAAATATAGTATAAAACTATAATTTTATAGCTATAATAGTAATAATAACGATGTCTCCTCTTCTAACTAGCTATACTAAATATAGAAGGTAGTAACGACTTCTAGCCCTTATAAGTAACTTCTCTTCCTATACTAAATTAGGTATAGTTAGCTATACGAGGGTCTTAGCGAGGAAAGTCACTAGCCAGGGGTTAGGACTACACTGACTTCTAAAAAGAATCAGGCCCTTAGGACCTCTTCTTTTAGCAGTCAATTCAACCAACAGCACACCAACAACCACCAACAAGATTTCATAGTCTAGGCAGCCCCTCACTTGGACTACAAGCGGTCAGCAGATGTGGGATCCTTCCATGTTCTAGCTCGGGGGCCAGCAGAGACCACAGAGCTGTGCGCATACCGGTAGTTGGTCACATTTATACCCGCTGATTGTGCAATTATTCTGTTGCCAACACTATTCCCCCGTACGTTACTATCTTGTCAATCCAACACATCGAAAGCATCTCAAGAACACTCAGAATGGACAGCCTGCTTGAGCAAATTCAGACGGCCGCGCTGCAGGCGGATGCTGCAGGACGGCACAAGGTGCTCGATTTCCTGCGCAGCCTCCAGCTTAAACTCGAGAGCCCGCACGACGCACTGTCGCGATACTCTGGATTGGTATTTATGGAATCCATCTTTACCGAAAGCGACGACAGAAGAGAGGCGGAGTTGGATAGTTGTGGGACAAGCAAATGATACTAGTTGGCCCTCTAAGGAACGACTGACACCCTTTTCAAGCACCTTGAGATCACGGCTGCCCGCATCGCCGAGGATCTCAATATCTTTGGGACTCTCGCCAACTCCAACACACCCTTGACGTCGGTTGAACTGGCTTCCAAGAAGGCTGCGTCGCCCTTGTTGACTAGTGAGTCTCAGTCCCACTCCTAAGTCCGATGGGCTTCCTCTGCCTGCACTGCCTGCATGTGCAGTGGGATGTACTATAGCGACTGACCCCGGAATCACGTCGCCTTCTCTAGGCCGCATCCTTCGATATCTTGCATCTGTGGGCATGGTCAACGAGGCGGGCCCAGATTCGTTCACCGCCAACACCCTGACCAAGACACTGGCACAACCCGGCTACCGAGGTGGCATCTATCACTTCTTTGACAACTGCGGGCCTGTCTTCCAGGCTCTCCCTGCCTTTCTAGCCAAGACCAAGTATCAAGATATTACAGATGCTGACCACACGGCGTTCCAGGAGGCCTTTCCAACAGACCTGCCGGCCTTTATGTGGCTACCTTCCCAGCCAGAGCGTTTTGGCCCCTTGCAACAGGTCATGACTGTCCAGGGAGCTATGGGCGTCCCCTGGTTTACTGTCTTCCCCTTCGAGCGCGAGCTGGAAGGCTTTGACGGCCAGTGTGTCCTGGTTGATGTTGGCGGCGGCTTCGGCCACCAGTGCACAGCCCTCCTCAACGCGTTCCCACAGCTCAAGGATAAGCTTGTGCTCCAAGACCTGCCCCAGACACTAGCCCAGCTGCCCCCAGGAATAACTATTCCTGGTGGAATCGAGGCAGTAGGCCATGACTTTTTCCAGGAGCAACCAGTCAAGGGCGCCCGCTTCTACTACCTTCGTCAGGTCCTGCATGACTGGCCCGACGAAAAGTGCATCGCTATACTGAAACAACTTGTCACGGCTTCAGGACCCCAATCCCAGATTCTCATTGATGAGATGGTCCTGCCTGATACTGGTGTCACTTGGGAAGCAGCTACTATTGATCTTACTATGATGTCTTCGCTGGGCTCGCGCGAACGAACTATCAAGGAGTGGACTAATCTCCTCGATCAGGCCAGTCTCAAGATTCAGGAAGTCTACACCTACCTCCCTCGCCGTCAGGACTCTATTATCCAAGCCGTTCCAAAATAGGAATGAAAAGTTTTGTCTACCATCTTGCCGACCTTGTAGACATAGGACTCGAGACGTGTATACATCAATGATAGATGTACAACTAACTTGGGACTGAGATATGAAGACATCACGAATGGATTTGACCAGTTTCCTATACATACAGCCTCATCCTCACTGTAATTGTGAACAACTCATTTTATGTCTATTCACTGCAGTATGGCCAGATAGTGGGAACAGTGAAGTGCTTTGAGCCAAGTAGGACAAGCGTTTGAAACCGCGTCCAGCTTGCAATTAGCCATCAATAGGCTCAGGAATTACCCACCCATGGGTACCCAACGCACGGACCTAAGTCCTCTTACCCACTTACGTAAGAAA
>MAVT02001603.1:0-11216 GCA_001702395.2 Diaporthe helianthi
TAGTTATTTTTAATATAAAAAGAAGAGTTTAAATACTTAATTTATTTAATAAGTTATTAAATCTAAAAGGTAGAAGTTGTTTTTTAGTTTTTTTTCTTATGAAAAAACCTGAGTCATTAGTGCTCTTATAGGGGGTCTTAGCACCTAAGTTCCTTAACAATTTTTAAATTTCAAAACTTTACTACTTATTTAACTTAATAAAAGCTACTAACTTAGTATTTAATTGTTATAAAAGTACTATAATATAAATTATATATTTTTCCTATATACAATTAATTTTTAACTTTTAAATAAACTCTTAGTATATTTAAAAGGGTACTTAAAGTTGGTAGATTTAGGTGTAAAGTGAGAAGTGTCCCAAGACTTTTTCGGCCCCACTGTAATATAGCACAGATCTTGGCCACTTCGAAGTCCTTATCGGGCTCGTACTGTTTTATCTTTTGGCGCAGACCACACTTCTACCTGATGTCTAACATCTTATATCGCGCGTCACAGGTTTTCGGCGCACTTGAGCACTATTACAAAGTGTGTGGTGGCCAAGTCGCACACTTGCAGCCTCAAGGCACATACCTAAGTACGTATAGGCGATGTGGAATATTTCGAAATATACGATGCGCTATAGAGGTACGTACTCCGTACGCGTGCTCACCTCGGTCGGCTGTCGTTGACCATTGAATAGTGGCTGTGTCCCAAGGAACTAGCCGACAGGGAACTGCCCAGGGCGCGTGGACAGCACAGAGGCTTGACAGCATAATTACTTGGCAGAGGGCATTGAACCGCCACCCGCCGAGAAAGGTTGACGAATGCGCTGACGACGAGGCAGTGCGCAGTGACCACACGCGCAAGTTTGAAAAGAAAGGAGGAATAACCCTGCCTCGCTTTTTGTTTTGTATAATTGGAGCCATTTTGTCTCGAAATGTCCACATGTCCACCAGTATAGTTGAGGAATGAGGAACAACTTTAAAACCCCCTTTGGGCGCTCACTCACTCACCAAAGGACAATTATACACCGACTTCAAATTACAACACAATGTCCAGATTTGAAGAGCATATGCCGTCGACGGCCGATGATGAGAGACTTGCAAGAATGCTACAGAGCGAGTGGGAAAACGAAGAACAAAGCCGAGCAGAAAACCGTCAGATCACGCCTGTGGCCACGGGGTCAGCACCGCTGTCGGTAACCGAAGACGAGAAATTGGCAAGAAAACTCCAGGCTGAGTGGAATCGAGAGAGACTGGAAGATAGTCGGGCAGCGGCACCAGTTCGAACACCGCCCAAGCAGGTTTCGTTTGCATCACCAGCAGCACCAACACCAGCATCACCAACACCAGCAGCACCACCCCAAGATGCACAAATGTCAGGTGCCCTCCCAGACATCCAATACTCGCGGGACACGACCCGAGTTATGGCATACATGATCCCTCTGCCCCAGCCGCTCAAGAACGGAGTGGTCCAAGATGTCCCACATCGATACATGCTTTACATGCCGCCAAAAGCGGACCTGCTGAAGCCGACTGACCAGAACACCAAGGAGCGCAAGCGGGACAAGGCGGTGCGCCGGTGGCAGCAGGAGGTGCGCAAGGCTAAGACGTATAATGGGAGAGTTGTGTCCCTCGGCGGGATGCACAGCGTGTCGATCCGCGGCGCCGTCTGGGTCCTGAGCGTCATCAAGCCCGCCGATGTTACTTTCCTCTCGCGCGTCCCCCGCAACTCGGTCAAGAGCCTGTTCCTGATCCACCCCGAGGGGGGCCCGCACTCCCAGTCTACAGACGACATGTTCCACACTGTCAAGGGCGAGCTGAGCCGGACCAAGAGCAGGACCAAGCGGGACTTTTGGATCGGGACTGCCCTGCTGCCGTTTACGTTCACCATCGACCTCATTATCCCTGTCTTTGGCGGGCTCAGCGAGGTTAACATGGTGTGGATGGCTGTCAATGCTAGTGCGTGGATGACGGCGAACAAGGTCGTGAATAAGTTGAGGCCCGCGCAGGGTAGTGGCTATCCTGCCTATCAGGAACACGACAGTGCCATGATGCTCCGCAGGTCGCACACCGTCGATGGCAGCACTGGGGCCACTCAGGCGCGGGACGGCGGCCAGGACGATCGACAAGTGGACGAGAAAGGTGGAGCTAAGAAGAAGAAGAAAGACGCGGATGACAAAGACAAGACGATCCAGATGGTGTTCCAGCCCAGCCCGGCCATGGACCTCATGAGACGCTACGTCGAGGAGGCCTGCCATAAGCGCAACCCGGACGTTTTCCCCAGCCCCGGCGGCTATGTCCCCGGGGAGGCCGAGGTCCTCGCGAGCATGGGGTGGTCGCCGGAACACCGGGAGGTGGCGGATGCCGAGCAAGATGTTGCTGTAAGTTTATTCAAAGAAAAACATTTCCCACCATTGTTTTTTTTTCTTCTTTCATTTGGTAGTTGAGGTCGGAAGCTGATGAAACCTGTGCTTCTGAACAGTGGCAGATCCGAAAGGTCACGGAGGACCTAAGGGAGGCGACAACGAGGGCTGCTAAGTCTTGGGACAGTTGGGCCAGGAAGTGCATGAAGAACCCTAACAAGGCGAGGGACAAGGAGCAAGGGAATTTGGAGACTGATGACAGTGGAAGCGAGGGCGAGGACGAGGACTGGAAGCCGGAATTACCTAGGAGACCACCTGTCGTGTATAAATGAAGACCAGTTGACAGGTTAGGCCGGTTGGATCTTGTGCGCCTTGATTACCTCAGATGCTATTGATGCGATACCAGCACTTGAGTATTAAGACTCTTGTTGTACTGTCTTTGCCCTGTCATTGCCATTCTGTTTCCTTTAAACACTGGGTCTTGGAGCGTTTGCCACTATATGAAGGCAACGCGTACACTCTCTACCTACCTACTTAGTATGTAGGGGGATTAGAACCCTTAGGAAACTACTAGGGAACTCTGACTATCTATCTTCTGGCTTGAGTGGTGTTGTTCTTAATCCGTAGACAACCCGAAGGCGCACGGTCCCTTCATACAGTGGTAAACGCTTAGAGACCCAGCGTTTATAAAAGACACAAGGTCAAAAAGCCCGTCTTTACGGGCACGCGGCCGTAGCCTTGTGCCACACAGACGAGGCTAGGGAGCCTTCTGGCTTGAGCGGTTAAAATTCAAAGGTGAAAAAAACCTCCACAATGGATATGGAGAGATTTCTGAATTTGAAGGTTTCAAATTTGACAGGCAATAGAATTACTGAGGGCCACACACTATCCAAAATATAACTGGGCTCAAGTTGATCAGTGCTAGGTACATATGTGGGCAAAAAGACAAGACTGTGAATCTCGAGACAGAGTCCAACTCCAACCGCGCGTATGCAAGGAGTACCTAGGTAAGTAAGAGGGAGTCGAAAGGTTAGTGCCGCACTGGGTCGGTAGAGATGAATAGAAATAATTCCACAACTGTAAAATACTAATCAGACTAATGGGAAGATAAATTGTTTGCAGTTAACTGATTTCGTCATAGTTACACTTGCAGTGGTCAACGCTTAAAGACTTGGCGCGTAAACAAAAACACAAACAATGTCAGAAGACTTTGTCTAGGCACGTGGCCTCAACCTTACTTGTAAAGCGTTGCAGCAACTGCGCAATTAAAGGAAGCATACAAAATTCAAAGTGAAATGAAGCATTGGCGTGTAAAAGAGATCAATCTGACATTGGGAAGGCACGTCGTAACAGCTTCGGTTTAACCGTGCCGCAGAGGTTTATGTTGATGTTGATGTTTATACTTCCCACCTAGATTTGATGGTCAGTAGAAATTCTGAAATAATATCTCGCCCGAAAGGAGGACAGCTACCTGATAGGATGGGGGAGGACCACAACAATTAACGAAATTGTTATTTCCTTGACATAGCCCAAAGTCCCGTTTGTTGACGTTAGCCCCTTTGCCGTAATTGGTCTTGTTCCCGAAGTCAACGGCGCCTCCGACTAAGGTGGAGGAAGTCAAGTTAATAGGGAGTAGTAATACAGCATGAAGGTTCTGAACGGTGACTTACTGAGGTTGCCATCCCAGCCTATTGCCAAGTTGCACGCTGAAGAATCGTCAGTGCAGCAGGAGATGAACTGGGATCCACAGCTTAGAGAGGCAGTGTTGTCGTCGCCAGATACTCCATTATCACTACGGATTGTTGGCTGCAATGGCATGGCAGCCAGCAGGGAGACGAGGCTCGAACCAATGGCGAAAACGTGCTTAAACATTATTCCTCTGGATTCTAATGACCCAATAAGAAAAGAAATGGTACCTGGTATGCAGAGCGGAGAACTTTGATCTGCAGGAAAGTGGGATGAACCTGCAGCGGTTCGCACCCTTTCATATAGAAGACACTCCTGCTGAGTCGAACACATGCCCAGGTGTGGTACATTCAGAAGTATCCCCACGAGACAGTAGCAGGCGCTGGGACGGAATCGTACCGAAAGATCATCTGAGCAACAAGCTCTGGAGGAATTGACAGAAATGACCCATCCCCGAGGGGCATGATGGTGGCCTCCCTTCCAAGACTCCGAATGTCGCCATGTGGAACATGGGAAACAGCTGCCCAGGTAGTCAGGTCTGCCAGGACCTTCCATCACATCCTGAAGTCCCACTCAAATTCGCCCATTGTCAGCAATGCCATCGACACACACAGTCGAGTCAGAGCAATGCCCACCGGTGCATGTGTCCAGCTGTGTGACTTGGAAGGCCGAGAAGGCCAAGCTGCAGGGTGGCCATTATTGTATTGCTTTTGACTAACAGGCCATAACTGTGCAGCAGGCCATGTGTGTATTCGGCATCACGCCGGTGTGAGTGGATCTCCTGTGGAAGATGTTTATAGTTCCGGGACCAGACCGGTTAACAAGCAGTATTTAATGAATCTTAGTCCACATCAATCGTAGTTAGCCCGTATATGCCATCAACGTTCCTGCATCACGGAAATCGCTTCCGGCACGAAGACCCCTAATATGAACTGTAAGACCTGCACCTCCTATCCGGAGCTTTTCTCTACACCATCTGCTGACAGGCTGAGATAGAAAGTGGGGGCCAAAGATCAACATGCATCAAACATTGAAGTACTTACTACTATTGCTATGACCTGAGTGCCCGTCGTGTCAGCTGACCCACCCAACCGCTAAACTCCGACGTGGTGCGGTCTCTCCATCCACTACATATTCGTATGCCCAGGCGGAGTCTAAACTATGTCATACTCTGCTCAAGTGCTAGCTAAAAATAGGCAGGAAGTCTCGTGCCGTCAAAGTTATATGGCTCCAGGGGTGTGAATCTTATCTGGCAAGTGCTAATAACGAAAACTTATTTTATTTTCGAGCCATCATGATCCAAGAAGGTCAAGCCCTTCCGTGCCTTTAGAATTAGTGGCGACATCGACCCTCCATCTTATATGTTGCCTGGATAGACTGCTTGAGAAACCACTCAGGGTACCTTTAATGTCAGGTTAGGGTAGTCTCATGCTTAAGTGCTACTGATACCATCAAATAGTTGTTTCTGGCAACATTTGAATGAAGCAAGAAGTGTGATGTAAGAGCGTTCCATGCTGCAACGTAGACCATGGGGTCATGTGTCCAGTCTTACGGTCTTGAAGAATCGAAACTTCCCGTTATGGGATTTAACATTTCTTTGCCTGAGGCGTGCTCTGAGTTCCAAGGTTCCAAGGTTGTGTTCCGAATAAAATAACATACGCGTGGCTTAAACCGTAGCTGCAAGCTTCCAGGAATCTTGCTTCTGGCTCTCTCACGCATCCCACCCAATGATTCTCGTTGCCACTTTCGAAATCCTGCTCAACTTGTAAGGGTTACTCTGGTTATGGATATTACCCAGGTAAATACGAGGTGGGGGTTACCTATTTAGGTGGGTGGTAGCAACTTTATCTTGCCTGGACTCCTGGAGGGACCCTTTATAAACTCGCGGCATTGCACATGCAAAACTGTCCACGCGTACCGCGTATTGCGAGGAAAATGTATCATCTCGGACCCGTCAGCATTGGCCCGATGTGGACAGAGTATCAGCATTCAGCAGTATCACGTGTTGGGGAGACGGGCATTCTGCTCCTCGGCAGGTGTAGAATGTACAGGTCATGGTGGATGGCCAAGGGCATGGTAACTTGGCAGCGCTGGATAGATCCGGAAAACCGAGGCATGTTTAGACTGGCCACGTCGATCTTGACAGAAAAAATTAAGTCTGCTTCCCAAAAGGGTCTCGCCGAGACAACCCTGGGCAGTCAGCTAGCTCCCCGATGTGACATTCGGCCATCTCCCCGGACCCCTTGACTAAAAAGCCTTGGAAGCAGTCTCTTCCGCCGATGGACGGACGGCGGTGGTCCCGCCGCCTGGGTGCCGGCATTTCACATCAATTGATTAAGTGTAGAATGGGTGCTCATCTTTCCCAATTCGCCCGTGCTGTTTGTAGGCTTTTCAAGTCGCATTGGGTTCTGCCCAGGCAGCCAGGACAGTTCCAAGACCTGGAGCCCTCCCCCACGTGCACACGGCAGCACATCACCCTCCCATAAAGGTCTTGTCGTCACTGTCGGCAGATGCACGTCTCGGTTTCCTCACCTGGCTCCGGAAGTCAGGTCATTGGTAACGAGCGAGGCACCTGGGTGGTCTGATATCGAGGCCGCGGTCTCCGTCAATGTTTGCCAAAAACGCACAACGATTCCATGACATTGACATAGGAGAGGCAGTTTTGAATTGTAGGGGACTCGGAATCAATGCTACCAGGGTCCTCGCTGATAATTCTGCCACGAGGCTGGAGAAATATGTGGATAACGTGAGCGCGTCAAGTCATAGTGCATGTGACTGAACGGGTGTGAGCTCCCTCGCCCGGCAGACTCGGAGTTGTCGTTTCCACAATTACTTGCCCTTGCGTACGCTCACACACCATGTTCGCTCTAAGCCCAATTGGCATCGATAATTCTCTCCCATGTCAGCTGGCGTGAACTTAGAAGACAAATACGCCTGACTCAGGAGAGTCACTTGAAAAAACTCGACACTTGGAGCCAAGTCTCTAGTCCCAATTGGCAATGACCAGTTGGGCAAACTAATCTTTTTGATCACAGCGTGCACATGTGAGAGTTATCCAACTTTAGAAATCACCACCATATTAAAAGACTGATTATGTGATAGTGTACTTGAGTGTACTCGTTTATCATATAAAAGCAGGTGGCCCATCAGACTCCTTACTTGCCCCAGACTGCGCCACACTCTTCCTTCTGATTTCATGACCGTTTGTGGCACCACGCCCATCACTGCCGCGCCGCAACGAAGTATTAGTATTTGTCCTTGGTGCGGCCGGAGCCATCCTCGTAGGCGTCATCTCAGCAGCACTGGCAGTGCTAACACGACCGCTGCCGGCCAGTGGTCCCGCAGAGGCCGGCGATGGGATGACCGGGCTCTCCATCGGGCTGACCTGGTGCACGACCCAGTTCCTCGAGTCCCTGACGCTGCTGCTAAAGGTTTGTGTCGTCTGGGCCGTCTTGGCCGTCAGAGGCCGGTCCGTCGAGGAAGTGCTCGAGAAGCGTTCGTGTGTCGTGGCCGTGGCCGTGGCCGTGGCCGTCGCCGTCGCCGTGGCCCCGTCCCTCGACGGGTGGAATGGCGAGCTGTTGACAAGCCCCTCGTAGTCTGTGATGCCGAGGCCCGCGTAGGAACCCCTGGGGGACGTGGCGGAGAAGTGTGGCAAGCCCGAGTCGTACGAGCCACTCGCGCGGCGTCGACGGACCGTGCCCGGGTCGCTGCGGCTGGTCCGTTTGTCGCCGACGCCCAGCCCGACGGACAGTGCTCTGCTGCTGCGGCTGTCGTTGCTTATGCTGCCGTTCATTCTCGACTGCCGAATTCGGTGGCTCTCGCTGTGCAGTGCGAGGGGAGCGCTGGCCATCCGCGGAGTTGGCACCGTGGCCGGCACGCCTGGGTCTCGCAGGCTCATGTAACCACCATCACGACTACTATCGCCGAAATGGCCAAAGTTCCCAAACTCTGTTGTTGTGCGGCTGTGGGCCACATTGTCGAAGATACCCTGTCTCGCGTGGGGAGAATCTCGGACGTGGAGGCGCACTTTCCCCCACGCTTTCAGGGTCTTTTGCTGCACTGCGGCACTGGCCAGGCTCGCCGCGCCCTTGGCAGATGCCGTGGCTTTCCCTGCAAGCCTGCGAGTCCCCCTGAACGTGTCGACTGAGGAGGAGAAGCTCAGGAAGGACCTCTGCGACTTGGCGTGCCGCAGCGCGGGGTGCTCTCGCATCCTGGGCTCGTCCGCGCCCGGCCTGGTCTTCTCGATGATGAGCTCTGATTGGTCGATGGGCGTGATATCCCGGCTGCCGATGTCACCGTAGACCCTGGCTGGGTTCCTCGGCGGAGGCCCACGAGCTGTTGGGGTGGTGGGAGGAAAGGCATGGTAACGACCATGACTGGCTGCTGGCCGTGTTGCTGACCCGGAATACGCTGCTTCTGGCCGTTGCAAGGACACGGTGGTGTGGTCTGCGTGTAGGGAAGGGATGCTGACCTCAACGTCACCGCGGAAAGAGTTTTGGCGGCTTTGATGCAGCGTGATGGAAGGAGGGTGTTCCATGCTGAAGCCGTGACCATCCTCGTCGTCGAAGGAATCACACGAGGTTCGAGTGTTGCCTCGTTTCAGACGAGGGATTCGGAAGTTACGGAGAGGAGCCATCATGTCTCGATACTTGCGCGGAAATACGTCTTGCGTGGGCGCATCGTGCACCATTATTGGGAGCGCCGGGGCCGGGGCCGGAGCTTCGGGGACTGAGGAGCCGGTGTATTCAGACCGGAGGTTGCTTGGCTTCCGAGGCTTGCATTTCTCAGCCGGCGAGGAATGTAGTTCACTCAGATCCACCCGCGAGGCTTCGGGGTCGTAGCCTTGGGTGTGTATGTAGTTGGCAGGCTCTGGGCCGCAGCTGTCCTTTCCCTCGAGAGGGGTGCGGGACAGGCGCCTCTGGCGGCGCCGGTACCAACAAAAGCAGAGGCACGAGGAGAAAAGCAGAGCCAAGATCACGGGCACGAGGATCGCGACAAGTAGTAAATTTGTGTTGGCGTTGTGCGCCGGCTGGCCTCCTGGCGCTGCAGTGGCGGATGAGGTGGCGGTCGTTGAGACAGAAGCAGAAGCAGAAGCGGTTGAGGTTGTTGTGGACTTCGCAGTATATAATACTTCAAGAGTCAGTTTCTGCGACTGTGACGTCTCGTCTTTCTGCAGTCGACCAGCATTCTCTGCTCGGACAGTGAACACAAGTTCAATAACTGAACTTGTTGCTGAGATCGGTACGTCTCCCGACAAGACCAAGGCGGACGCATCATACTCTATCCATGGCGTAGATGGTCGAACCTCGACTGTGATCTCGGATCCAGAAGGGTCGAACAGGTACGGTTTCAGGTTAAAGGACAGGTGACCACCGGGCTCGAGGCTTATAGTCGGGAAGGTGCCTCGAAAAGGGCCACCGCCATCTGCTGCGAACTCGACGTCGAAGGTGATATTCAGTCTGTCTGAAAACCCATCTTCCATAATTACAGTAAATGTGCTCGACTGTGCCGTTTCTGGGGGCGTACCGGCAATCGCCCACGAGGAAGGGTCGAAAACAAGCCAGGGCGGCAGATTTTCGGTCGAGACGCTGGGCACGTCGCTCGTGGTTGCAGGATAGCCATCGATCATGACGCTTCCCACCAGCCCAGCATATGACACGGGTGTCCCAGCGGTAGCATTGAGGGTGATTCTCGGCTGAGTTGCTGTCAGTGCGTGGCTTCCGACCACGATGGAGAAGGAGACCGAGGCGGCAGAAAACCCTATGATATCCGAGGCGATGAGCTTCAGCGAGAAGGTCTGTGGCGGCTCTATCAGAGAGGCAAACGGGGGCGTGGTTCCAGAATATGCCAGGGTGCCCTCGTCAAAAGACAACCAAGCTGGCAGAGGGCTGTTGTCGGCGGTCACGGCGTAGTAGTTGAGATGCTCGGCCTCGGCATCGACGAAGGTGTCTGGCGCAAAGGAGAAGAGAAAGTCCCTGTCCGGATACAACAGAATGGACGAGGGCTCCGAGTGGGCGCCAAACTTCTGTATCTGGTCCGAGACGGGGACGTGGACGGTGGGACCGGGACTGCGAGAGACGACCAGAGTCACAGAAAGAGGCGTCGAGCCGGTACCGTCGTTTGCCACGAGGACGATGGGCACCCCGACCACGGTGCCTGGTGCGATATCCGCATCGTGAGGTGTTCCGTAGAGCCTCCGACTGTTGCTGTCGATCGAGAGCCAGGACGGCGAGTCCCTGAGCGAGTAGAACAGCGGCAACCCGAACGAGGAGGTGAAAGTCGTGGGGGGAAAGACGTATGAGAAGGGCTGTGATATTCTTGCGATAGGCGGGACCTGCGAGTTGATGGGAAACGCAATGACAGGCGTGGCGTCGACACGTACAGCACCGAGTGAGGCAACAAGGAGGAGAGTGGTCCTCCCGGGTGGATGCATTGTCTTGGTGTCACGAGGCGGCGTCTCGTTGCTCAAGTGGGCGCCAAGTTCATGAGGGCACGAACAGACAAGCAGGCAAGGCGAAGACAGGATTTCCCAGCAGACGGGGGGAAAGAAAAGCCATCATTGATGGAAGAGGAGACATGATCGGATCGGAGACATGGCCGAAGACGGGGTCCAAGAGAAGGAGGCTCAGCCCATCCCATCCCATCCCTTGAGGCCGCTTGACACCCGTTTGATGACCCATTGAGGGCAGCAGAGATCCAACCCCTTGAGGGCATCTTTGTTGTCCACCCCTCGGTTGGGTTGGACGGGTGGTAGTCAAGTTTGTCGAGAAGATGATGCATGGCCCAGACCGGGAAGCCGGGGACTAGGAGGCTGTAGTTGAGTCAACATTCCAGTTGACGGTTGAGTTTAGGTTCCCAAGGGTTTAAGGGAGGGACGGGACGGCGGAGATGGATTATAGTGTAGGCAGAAGATGGAGGGAGGAAGGGAGAGATGATGTGCCGGCGTTGTCCTGCTCCCTCGGTAACGTGGGCTGCCTAGATGTCGGCACCCCCCCCTTCTCGGCAGACTACTTTTTAGTATAAACGCACTAAAACACGCCTACGTTTTAACCACCCTCTATTAAATCCAAATAAAATCAAATAACCCTAACCCTAGTCTTATGTTAAAGCTAATTAACTATATTTGATACATATAGTACTATATAAATACATTACTAATATAAAAAGCTTTAAAACGTTTTTTAAA
>MAVT02001605.1:0-11206 GCA_001702395.2 Diaporthe helianthi
TATAAACGCTAGGTCTCTAAGCGTTTACTACTATATAAAGGGACCGTACGCCTTTGGGTCGTCTACGGATTAAGAACAACACTACTCTGAGGCTGCCTAGGTGTGAGATCGATGTCTTGGTATAGACGGAGATATTCATAAATACTTCCCGTTCTCCACAAAACCTTGGAAGATGCATACCAACAGCTCTCACCGGTCCAATAGCACTCTTCAATATTTCTTGATTGATTTGGGTGTTGAATTGTTGGCGCCACGGTGGTGAGGGGCGCAGCAGCAGTGGAGTGATTTCTCGCTTCTGGCTGCCAACAGCCTATCCTGTCAATGCACATTGGCTCGGGGCCTCACCAAGATGGTGTGACTGCGACCCTGCCTTACTGTATATGTGCGAAGATCTACAATGATGTTTTTCCCCACTTGAGAATATTTTAAGAAATCTCCGTGCATTTACGGGGTTCCTTTCACAGTTGGGCGTTGTGTCCATGCAAATCTCTTGACCTCGTGCAGGATGATGTTCCCTTCACGAGCCTGGCTGGCATTCTATAAATCTCCTGACCCCAGACACACACCCCGCCAGACCTTCAGAATCACGCCCCGGACCTTTGCAGTCTGTTCAAAAACTTGTCGACCTCGAGATAAACTTTCTCCTCCACAGTCACCGCTTTGCCCAGCCTTGGCACCTTTGGTAAACAATTGGCCTCTGGTTACAATTCACGAATCCAACACAAACTCAATATGGCTCTTGAAGTGTGGAAAGACTCGGAGCAACTGGGAGGGTTTATTCTATGTGTTGTGGCCATCCCAATATGCTGTCTAGCGACGGGATTGCGCTTCGCAGCCCCGAAGAAGACAGCGGGGAGGGAGAATCTTGAAAATTGGCTTGCTCTGGCGTCTTTGTTCTTCTTTCTAGTCTACACGCTAATGTTTCTGTACCGTTCGTCTCGCTTGTCCTTCTGCCCTGTCTGCTACAACTATCGAAATTCTCCAAATGCTAAATTGCTACATCCTGATAGTTTTGACGGTTCTCAACGGCCGCAGCCTGACTGAGCTTTCCACGGGCCCTCCAGAGACCATTGTCCACGTGCTGAAAGTAAGTTCACTGTTCTCCTGGTATGGAGCTTTAGCAAAACAGGTTACTTACAAGGTTCTAGGTTGGCTGGGCAATGGCGCCACAATTCTGTCCCAACCAGCTGCTGACAAAGTCAACATTGCTTTTGTTCTACTACCGCATCTTCTCGATCCACAAGGGTTTCGTCCGCTGGCTATGGTGCATTGGGATTCTCACCATTCTTTGGACTTTCTCGGCCTATCTCGTTAAGTGGATCATGTGTTGGCCCGTGGCATACATCTGGGACAAGTCCTTGCCTGGTGGGAAATGCATCAAGATGCCTGTCTTCTTTGCTGTCAACGAGAGCGTCAACTCTGCGATTGATTTTGTGATGATTGGTTTGGCTATTCGGATAGTGATGAGCCTAAAGATGAGCCTCTACGAGAAGATTAGGCTTAGCATTTTGTTCTCGGTGGGCAGCTTGTAGGTTGGAACACATCCGTTTAGACAAGGTGGTCGGATATGATGAGCTGACATGATAGATCTGGTATTATTGGTTTTATCAAGATTGGAGAGGCATACTCGACAGCATGTACGTATGAAACATTGAAGAGGTTGAACAGGTATTGGACCTCAGGATACGCGACGTGGGAAATAATTGTTGCGAACGAGAGGAAGAGAGATACCGGTAGTGCTGACGATACCGTAACCACAGACACGAGTGTTCTTGACCCGATTTGGGACATTACTCAGATGGCGACTAGTATCATATGCTGCTGCGCGCCAGTTTTCCCTTCTGTCTTTGCTGGTTTTAAATGGCCCAAAGCATTATCGTCCTTCTTTTCGTCTTTGCGGTCCTCAAAAGGGAGGTCAGATGCCAACACGGACCCAAGCAACGGTGAGCCGTGGGTGCCAAAGAATGCTAGCTACCCAAACCTAGCCAACCCAAGCATTCCCGCGTCTACGGTTCCCGACTTTGCTGTTTTCCAGGTGGACGGCCACTCATATGATGAGTATGAAGTTGCCAACACAGGCCAAAGCAATGGTATATCGTGGGTGCCGGGGACCGTCAACCAGCCAACATTCGCCTGGGCACAGGTCCCTGTGGTTTATCAAGTCGACGGTCAACCATCCCATGGTTATGGGTTTGCCAATGCAGACCCAAGGAATGGTGTACTTTGGGTGCCGATGAACTTCAACCAGTCAAATATAGTCTGGACACAGGACCCTGCAGCGTATCAGTCGCATGGCCCCCCCATGTGATGAGTATGGATTTGATGCTGGGTCACACCAGATGGCATCGAATCCCATGGCCTAAAATTATGTCATTAATTCATCGTACTGATGAAATTCAGACATGTGCCACAGGATGCTCAGTATGGATGAGGGACATAGCGAAGGTATGAAATAGAAAGCCTGAGACCACCCACCCCAACCCTTGCCTCACGGCATTAAGGTCGATCCAACCGGCACAGACGAACATCCAACTGTGATCAATGCGGCCGGTCTGTCTTGAGTGTGAGCTGTCATATAGGCTATAAAATGTTGTGGTAAGCAAGGTACATTATTCCAAGCCACCCCTTGGACACGATTGGAGATGATCACCGCCCTGTGCTGAGGGATACAATACGACTGTGTAACTCCAACATCCAACCGCTGTTGGGGGTCATCTAGATCGCTCGGCATTTTCTGCACTTCCGCCAGTTGGAAACCACTCAAAATGGCAAGTTTTGTAGAAGAAGGCTGCGAAAGAACTAGGCACCTGCCATATGATCATTTATGAAAGAAGACGAGGCACGCAACGACCCAGCCCCCCACAACGGGAAACTGGCGCGGATGCTCAGCTGCGCAGCTGTGCTTCGAGGATGATCCCCCCGCCACAGCTGAACTCATGCCAGCCAGACAGACCGGTTAGCTGCAGGTTTGTGTTGGTCCGAGTAAGACAAAGGAAAAGTAGTGAGACGGAGTTACCGTGGTGTACATAATTTGAATAAATAGATGACCATAGCAATCCTTCTCTACCTCACAAACATTCTTCTAGTCACTTGCCATACAATCACCAGCTTCAAAAGCCTATCTAGGTACAGAGCGCGGTCTTCATTTCGAGGATATGACCCCGAACTAAACCCAGACGCACACACCTTGAAACCACGATCGGAGAGACTATCTCACCAACCACAACACACCCACACCAGCCATGTCTCACCCAATCCCACAGCCAAAAGGCCTCCCGCTGGTAGGCAACATCCTGGACATCAACCCCTCCAACACATGGCAGTCCCTCCAGCGCCTGTCGGAGAAATACGGCGAGATCTTCCAGATCAAAGTCCTCGCCAAGACAATCGTCTTCGTCGCGGGCGCCGCGCTAGCCGAAGAGATCTGCGACGAGAAGCGGTTCCGCAAGTACGTAGGCGGTCCGATCGTGGAGATGCGGAGCGCCGTGCACGACGCTCTCTTCACGGCCTTTGACCACGAGGAGACGTGGGGCGTGGCGCACCGCATCGTGGCGCCGAGGCTGACGCCCGATGCCGTGAGGGGCGGGACCGACGAGATGGTCGGCTGCACGGGGGAGCTGATTGCGAAGTGGAAGGCGGGGGCGTCTGAGGGCACTGGGGTCGACCTGATGGTCGAGCTGAACCGGCTCAACCTCGAGGCCACGACGTTGACCATGTTCGGCAAGAAGCTGGATTGCATCGGTGCCGCTGAGAGCCACCCGATGCTAGCGGGCATGGAGGACAGCACCGGGGAGGCGATGAAGAGGCCCACCAGGCCGGGGCTCATCAACTGGCTAATCTACGGCGGCAAGTTCAAGAACGCGATCAAGGTCATGCGCGAGGACTACGCCGCAGATCTCGTCTATCACAGGAAGCAGAACCCCACGAGCCGGAGGGACATACTCTGGGCCCTGATGGAAGGCCAAGACGAGCAGACAGGCAAGGCCCTCACAGAGAGCCAGGTCATCGACGAGATCGTGAGCATGCCCATCGGGAGCTCCACGGCGCCGTGTATGCTCGCCAGCGAGGTCTACCTCCTCCTCCAGAACAAGGAGTGCATCGCCAAGGCCCGTGAAGAGCTCGACCGCGTCGTCGGGCCCTGGTCGGGCGCTGCAGGCGCAGCCGGTGATGCGGCGCAGATCCGCGCCGAGCACCTCCCGCAGCTCAAGTACATCGAGGGCATCGTGCGCGAGTCGCTTCGGCTGAGCTTCGCGGCGCCAGGGTTCAACATCGAGCCTGTACCGCGGCCCCATGCGCCGAGTGGTGAGTTGGACAAGAGCCCTGTGTTACTCGCAGGTGGCAAGTATCAGATTGCGCACGACCAGGCCATGATTCTTGTCCTCGCGGGTGTGAACCGGGACCCCTCGGTGTTTGATGACCCTCTTGCCTTCAAGCCTGAGCGCATGATGGGCCAGGCGTTTGAGGAATTGCCTGCTGGTGTGAAGAAGTGGTTTGGGAATGGGAAGAGGGAGTGTATTGGCAAGCACTGGGCGTGGCAGTTTAATATGGTCGTCACGGCGATGCTGATCCGGGAGTGTGAATTTGAGATGGTGGACCCGGAATGGAAGCTGGATGGGCACCAGGACGGTTGGTTCAATTATAGGCCTGTTGGGTTGAGGGTAAGAGTTAAGCCAAGGGTGTCGTGAGTTTGAATGCGAAGACATTGGCTACATATGTATTGGGTATTCGAGACAGAACGTTTGAAGGGCGTCATCTTCTACCACGAAAAGTGTTTCGAGCAACTTGGAAAATAGATCGAAATTGTTGGTATTATACCTACTTAATCATTTCATCAAGAGACCCAAAATTCCATTACCAATATTCTATCTCTTAAGCTGCGCTATGTCTAGTCCTTCTTGTCGAATGTCTCCTGAACCTGCGACTCACTGCCACCATCCCCGTCAACAATAGGCATCTGATCGTAAGGAACAACACCCCATTTCGCAAGCTCTCGGCTTGTGAACGTGCCATAATAGTCCACCTCGTCATATTCGCCCATGCCAGGAACTGGGAAGAGTTTATTAAGGGCGAAGAAAATGGAAGCACTGATAAAGAAGCCTGCAGAGCTTTGTTAGTATAGATCGCAAGACGCAACTTGAAATGAAACGGGATCTCTTACCAACCAGGAAGGCCATATAGTACAATTGATACAATGCCTGAGGCCCGCCCGTATTTCCACCGGCCGTCAGGACTAGACCGCCTATCGTGGGAGCCCACCCACACGGCCAAGCAACGATGGCTCTCCAATTAATTCCGTGGAAAAACCAGTACGATGTGTCGTGGGTACGATACAAGTGACTGAGACGGATCTTGCCTCTCCGGAGCAGCAGGAAATCAGTTGCCATGATGCCGATGATGGGGCTCAGGAAGACAGAAAACGAGCTCAGCACGCTGACAAATGTCGCTGCCCTGTTTATGAGTTGCCACGGCTGGCAGATCCAAGCCGCCGCAAACGTGATGATGGCACCGCGACGAATGTCGATGTAGTGAGGGAACAGTCCGGCCAGGTCAATACCCCCCGCCACTGCGTTGCCGCAGATATTCTCAAAGCAGGCCGTCAGTGCGAATCCGAAAGCCAGGAAAAACACACCAGCCCGTGCTTTAGACGATCCGTGACCGTTGTCCATCATGACCATCAACAAGTCAGGTGGGTTCCAGTAAACCTCGCCGTAAATCTTTTGGGAAGCAGAAGTGGTCACCAAACCGATGAACGAGACGAGAACACCGACAATCCAAGCAGACAGAACGGTGCCCCCGACATAATGCTTCGGCCCCTTGGCATAACGACCAAAATCACTCGAGTTGGTGATCCCGGCCGCAATCCCGCCAACCATCTGGTTGATACCCGCCATCATCAACCACGACGAGTTCCTCCACCCACCAGGAACATTCTGGCCCTGCGTCATCAGCGGCCCCACACCCTTAGCCGTGGCCAGCGCCCAGGTCATCATACAGAGCATCCCGATGCCGCAGTAGACACTAGTGATGCGGAACGGCCACTTGAACTTTTCCGGGCGGATGAACAAGAACGGCGTCGAAACAGTCCAAAACACAATGAAGCCGACAAACTGATAGCCCGTCGTGATGGCCGCCATGCTGTCGGGCAGGAACTCGGGCATCTCGGCGAAGCTGGGCCAGATTGCCGTGAGGCACACGGCCGCCAGCCTTCCGCCGTTCCAGCACTGAATTGCGTTCCAGAGGAAGTTGAGGAGGATGCGCTGCAGCAGCGGGATGTAGCTGGCCCGGAGGCCCCAGGAGAACCGGTTTTGGATTGTGAAGCCGATGTGCCAGGTGAGTCCGCACCAGGCGATGAGGGTCGAGAAGAGGGATATTAGGAGGCGGCCGATTACTATGATGCCCATTGACTGGGAGACTGATAGCCCCTGGGTCAGGAATGTGTTTGGGAATTGCCAGTTGCTGATATTGAGGCTGGAGATGGTCCAATATCCGAAGAATAGAAACCAGTCTTGAGTGGGGGTCTTTTTAGTAGTTGTTCTAGATTGGATTGGACAAACATTACGTGTGACGTACTCCAGGTCCTCCTTTCTGGGGGTAGAGGGATCAGGTCTCTGTTGGACCAGGCATCTGTTTGCTCATGACGTGTCTCGTCGCCATGCAGCCGCACTTTCTCTTTGATCACCCCTAGTCTTGCTTTTACACCACTGTGTTCCATGACTGAGGATTATACGCCAGGCAGTTGATGTATAGGGTGAAGGTTTACTAGAGACCTAATTTTCAGGGTAAAGTTGCGTTCATCAGAGAGCGTAGTATTGTTTAATGGTTTTGGAATTGAGACATCGATGATCGGGGACGTCAGCCCCTCATCCAGATGTCCCCCGGGTGTGAAGGAGGCTCTGATATCGTCCCATCAGTGGAATTTGATCTGGTATGTACGAATCAGACGAGAGCATCAAAGATAGGCAAATGGCAACTCTAGGATTACCACGCACCATATCTACAAGAAATTGATTACCCACCGGGCTCAAGCACGATATAGCCGTTATGCCCTCCCCCTTCGGACAGGACCCGCATGCCGGGCGGCACTTAGCGGAGGACGCCGATCCCGGTTGTGATAAGAGCAAGTGCCGGGCCGCCTTATTCGCCACGCGTGCCACTAAGGTTAACTGAGAAGGTTCTAAGTCAAGTCACTTATTACTTTTACACTTTTATGCTTTATATCCAATACTTGTTGGAATATAGGACCCTCCTATCCCTGCTTAAGGGTAAAGGCCTCTGCTTCTATAGATTTAGCCTAGGTGGATTTTCCATCAGTACTATGATATATTTACGAAGTTTCACGCTTATAATAGTACATTAATGTAGCTTTTGGGCGGGTATAAGTAGTGTTTTAAGTTTCATTGTTTTTAACTTTCCTTACTTCTTTTAGTAATTTAAAGTTTCTTTTATTATTCTATTATAAGTAGAGAAGAATAGAAACATACTATTCTATTATTAATATTAGTATAGGAATATATAAATTAATTAGTTTATTTACTCTTTAGTTCCTCTATAAACAATGATAGATTATACATTAAATTCCATTCGAGCATTTAATTTGTGTTAAAACTGATATTGATTTTTATTTGTGTAGCTATGGACACCTTGAGAAGCCGGGGACACCATAGCTTGTATGTAATCATATTAGTTGTTGTAGCAGATCCCATGCTTGATCGAGCGGCCATAACGGCCAGGCGTCCAAGCCGAAGCATTGATTCACTGCCGTTCTGGTTACCCTCAGCTAATCTTGTGGACTCTATGATTTCCGAGAAATTGTTGTGGATTAAGATTGAATCAAGAAGGCGTCGATGAACTTGTGGAGACAAGTTGCAATAGGTGTACAGCATAATAAGATTCTTCGGCAAGACGACCCTGCACCGCCCGTCACTACCTCACTCATCCTAGAATAGTGCCTAAGCACTTGCTTCCAAAGCTGAAGTAGCGCACGCGCTACCAAGACTCAGGGTTGTAATTAGTTAGACTAAGTTTAGTTAAGGCCCTTAACTAAGACTACATAACTTTAGTTAGTAAAAATACTGATTTAGTTACTATAGTTACTTAGTCTAATTATATACTAAGTTTTTTATCTAAATTTAATATATAGTTTTTATAGTGAGACTATAAAAAAAGTAGGGCTACCTATTATAGTAGTAAAAAACTTTTTAAATAATTATAAATTAGAAACTTTAAGTATATAAAGTATATAATAACCTTCTCTAGCCCTTTTAATTTTAACTTATTTATTTATTTAGTAATTTAGTAGTTATAATAGTAATTTAGTAGTTAAGTAATTTTTTTAACTTATATTATTAGGTTATAGTATAGGTAAAATATTACTAGTTAGCGGCGGAAAGTACAAATTTAGTAGGGTTATAGGTTTAATTTCTAGAGAGATAAGGTCTTTTTTTTCCCTTGTAGTTATTGTAGTTAGACTAAGTTTAGTCTATAGTTATATAGTCTTAGTTAGACCTTGTAACTAAATCGACTATAGACTATACTAAATAAGTTATAAGGCCTTAACTAAGACTATATAACTATAGACTAACTTAGTTAGACTAAAAACTATAGACTAAATTTACAACCCTGCTAAGACTTTAGTCTAGTCTTATTTATAATATAGTAGTAGTCTACAGTATAGTTTTACATAGATAACACACAGCCTTGTCTGCTTCTATATGTACCAGCCATTGTGTACCGAGGGGAGGCCTAGCTTGATCTGCATTGATATAAGATGCTTAGTACGTTTCTTTGTACGGGTTATTGTGAACGAGGTGGGAAGCCTTATATATGAAGTATTGATAGCATGAATGTCCTAAAGACCGATGTTGGCAGCATCGTGAGCAATCTGTTGATAGGGAATAGAGAGAGCCAATCAGTCAAACGGCCCAACCAAAACTTCACCTCACTTTTTGCGGTGTCCGGGATTTCTCACCTCATACTTGAGCAGATCCGCTGCCCGAGTAACACCATCCGCCGAGTACTGGTTGGCAAAATAAAACGGCCTCCCGAAGCCCGAATTATCACATGTGAGGAAATGCAAGTAGGGTAACGCAACAAAGCACGGGCAAAATAGTGACAGGAAACTGACGTTGGAAAGAATAACAGCTGGCACCTTGTGCGCCGCCGCCTCGCGCACATCCTCCACAGTCTGCGCCCCCTTCAAAATCACAGGCAAGTCCGTCATATTTGTATAAGCCGCGTAAGTCTCCCAGCTAAAGAAATCCACACCCCCCTCATGCCGCTCATTCACCCCGAGCCGCCAGCTGCGGTGCCGGTTCGTGCCCATGGCCGAGTCGACCGTCAGCGCGATGGCGCTCGCGCCCATCGCTTTCGCACGGTCAAAAATCTCCTGCGTCCTGGTCATGTTGTTGTCGAGCAGAAGCTGCTGGAACGTGACCTAGCCGGTGGCGCGGTTCGCGTTGAGCGTCTCCTGGTCCGTCGACGCGGCGTTTAGGTAGGGCAGCCCGGAGCGGCTGGCGCCGTGGAGTATGCCGAGCTCGCCGTCTGGGTGAGTGAACCGCACGCGGCCGCAGGAGGTTATGTAGAAGGGGCGGAGAAATTGTGGCCCGGGATCGTGGTGGGGACAGTCACGGTTGGACCTGTTACGCCGCGGACACTGGGGGTGGAGAATTTGAGAAGAGGATGTCATAAGCGTTGCTATGGCCTGATATGAAAGAGCTGGTGGAATCTTTTCGGACAACAAGAATAAAAAAGAAAAGAGCCACAATTGGGGAGGACGTTCGTGTGTCACTCACATCCGTGGCCTCATCCTTAGACTCCCATACGACTCTAGATTATTTCGGTAAGAGAACTCTCCCACTGCGCCGGCCGTATAGTAGTTGTATGTCGTCGTGTTTGTAACATGCCGCCAGGACCACTGGAAGGCATTAAGCGACCATATCTCATTCAGCGGCGGAAGTTGTCCCGCGGGCAGGTTCGCCCAGAACAAGTCGGCGCCCGAGTCCGGGAAGCCGATGAACGGTCGGACGGCGGACACGCCGGCGGCGAGGGAGGCGGTCAGCACGAGTAGAGAGGAGTGTATGACTGGCGGCGTTTGGACTGCAAAAAAGTTGGACATGCGGTGGGTCAGGGTGAGAAGATTGCGCCGTCATATCGATGTATGAAGCTCGTTTCTTGGTCCCGATTTGAAGCCAGTCAAGCCGCCGGTGCTCACAGGTTATTAATCGTGACAAGTCACTAGTGCTCTAAGGCGAAGTCTTTCGCCTCTTGGAAAAGGAGGCTTGTGTGGGTGTGGGCTTGGAGTAAGTTCCTTCAACTATGCGGTCGTAAGGAAGTTTAAACTATAGCGATGTTAGCAACGCTGTCTCGATCTGTACAGAACTTCAAAACTTGAGAATGAAAGCTTGGCATGCTTGGCTCTCAGGCATACTCGACATTGAAGTTATTTCGATTGTGGTTCCATATATATGTAATACCTTGTAAAGTATATGCAGTCCCTCCATGCAGTGGCAACGAACCAAAGACTCAGCGTTATGAAAACGCCCAATGCCGATAACAGTGCACGAAAACCTTGAAAATAATAGATGTGTGGCAGAAGGCCTAGTTAAAACCGAAATGATGAATTTGTGCTTAGATTCTGTCTACTAAGATGGGCGTGTACTGACTCCTATATGGGTTTGCTTAGGAGACTCACGTTTGGCGCTACGCAAGTGCGGAATTCTTACAAAATAATCTCAGACCGTCAACAAGGAATGACGAAAGATAATATATTGGACAATGGTCATCTATTTGTCCTCTAGCCGGCAGCACTCCTGAAATCCCGGTGTAGAAATATTCATTACACCCTGACGGGTGATTCCTGTCGAAAGTCCGGCAGTGTTAATGGCACGTACGACGCCTCACGGCCAAGGAAATTGAATAACACTTGGTGCCTTTCGGGCGCTACCTCTTATTCTCGAGCGAATCACGCATGAAATGTTGTCTCTTGTCCCTGATACCTACTTAAATAGGTACTTACCTAGGTACCTATGGCTTGCTTATGCCACCTCGTCCATTGCTTCTAGGCGCTTAAAGAAGTGTCTCTAGGAGCTAGAGGGCCACAAAAGGATTTTAAGCTTTCATTAGGTAGTGTTGTTCTTAATCTATAGATAGCCCAAAGGTATATAGTCCCTTTATATAGTAGTAAATACTTAGAGACCTAGTATTTATA
>MAVT02001606.1:0-11198 GCA_001702395.2 Diaporthe helianthi
GAAAAAACGCGTAAGAAAGATAAAGGGGAGTAGTTAGCGTAAAAGTGGGCAACTCATTAGAGTAGGTAACTCGTTAGTATTTAACGTTATAATAGTATTACATTATTTCATAATACTTTTCTTATACTTATATATAATGTTTATATATTAAGTTATAAGTATAATAATATTTTTAAAGTAAATGAAAAGTAGTTAGAAATTAAAGGTAGTAGGAATTAAAGCTAGGAATATTACTAATTCCACCTCTTATATAGTTTATTTACATAGTAGAATCGTTTTAGTTGAAAAAAGCTCTAAATTCAGTAATGGTAAATTTTCTATATTGCTGTTGAGTCTGCACAAGCTATGATTTGTGAAAGCTTTGAAGTACCTAGGTAGCTTTGATGTCACCGAAATTCTACAAGAAAAGCATTGCTTCTCCAGAGTACTATGTGCAGTTGACAGCCCCCTCCCCCTAAGCCCACCTCTTCAGATCAGCCTTAATACAAGGGGGGGAAAATACAAAAAGAACATCCCTCAATCAGCTGTCCTCAGGTTGCCCCTTCACCATCCCAACGCAGGACGTCTGCTATCACGAGCACAATAACTTTGGCTGTCGTCGGGTTGCTCATCAAAGTCTGATGGTGGGCCATAGTCCCCACCAGAGATTGTACTGGCCTGTATCGAATCCAAGACAGAGTCTATAGCATTTGTAGCTAAATGCCGTTGCACCTCGCCTGAGCTGGATGGATCTGGACCTCTGAAGTGGGAATAGTACTGTACGAGGCTGCTAGATGGGCCTGGGATATGATCGTCCCAAAGCTGTTGGACCTCCTGCTGGACGTTCTCCACGGACCTCGGCATACTTGGGTTATGGTATAAAGCCCTACTACACTGCTCGACAGCAGATCTGCGGGCTTCCAGGATATCGGGCGATACGTTCTTAAACAGATTTTTGAGGTCCTCACGTTCCTTGGCCTTGCGCTCCTGGACCATTTGCATCGTCTGGGCCGTGAGAAGTATGATCTGTTCTGATCGCTCATCAGCCGTGAGCGGGAGCGGATCTGGAACATCGATTGAGGCGGCGAGATTGAATAGCCCCTCCAGCTCTTCATCGAGTAGGGTTTCATAGCCCTTAGGTAGGCGCGTGTTGCCTCCGGGCTCTGGAACTGTTCTCAAAGCCTCACTATTCCGCTGAATGAAGTTCCTGTAGTTTTCCGGGCCTCCGAATACTCGGAGCGCACGTAGAACCTGCTCCTTCGTCGCCTGACGCTGCTGTCCATGTGCACGAATAATCTTCTGCCTGAAATGTTGGAGATAAAGCAGCAGTCCAAAGGTGCCCTCCATTTCGACCGGGAAAAGGAGCCATTGTACCCCCCGACCTCGAACTTGTCCATTCTGGCCTTGTGGGTCTTGGCTGTCGTTGTACAGAAAGCTTCCCGTACATTGCGGCATCTCCGTGTGGTCAGCCGCTGGGATGTGGTGGAGACACAAGTTCAGGATGTCCTCAATGTCAGAAGTTGAAACGCTGCATAGTGTTGTGACAGGGTACGGTCAGCACATGTCGCGCTGGGCCATAGATATAGAGACGGCCACAAACATGACAGTTCCTGTTCCATTCTTCAGGCAGACTCTGAAAGTTCGATACTGTACAATTCCGACAACAGCGTTTCTGATATCTGGCCAATTGTCGATCTTCCAGTACCCGCGCAGCAAGCCTGGTATGTCGGGATTTCTGTGGCTATTCTCGAGCCAGATTCTCTTGAAGCTCAACAGGTCGCATCGGCGGATGCGCGGGGCATTCCTGCTCTTCCTGTCAGGTATACCACTGAGTAAGCCGGGTGAGAGTAGGCATGTGCGCTTGATATCGGTGCCAAACCGAGCCTCTGGCGCCCATCCGGGAAAGACAACTGGGGCAATATCAGGCCGGTCGAGATAACTTTGGTCGTCTGGCGTTAGGTTCTGAACGTATCGAGACATACTGAAGTACGAAAAGTGAATAAGACCATCTGATTATGTGTGATTAGACTGGTTGTTGTGCTGTGGAAAATTCAAATCAAGAAGAAAATAGTTGAATGCAGGCCTTTAAATACCCAAGAACCTCTGACCAGGTCACATTTACCTCAGATACTTTACAGGCATCCCAGTCAGTATTAGTTCAACTTCACGAACATAAGTGGCAGAATTTCAAATGACAAACGTTGGTGACAGCAGTCATACTCGCTGTAATTAATTTGGGCAGGCTTAATCATTTCAGTCATTAAGCAGCATTGAATCACATCAAACTTTTGATGCCTACCTAGGGAGATCATCTAGGCATCAATTTCTCACAGTGGTAAAATGCGTCTTCCATGGGTCCATAAATGATGCTCCAGTCATGATGTCTGACGCCTACCTAGGTAGGTATATGCGACTTGCCCAGAGTTACAAACAAATTTAGTTTCATCATTTTGCTTCCCATCACCACCTGCTCAACAGGGACAAGCACAGCATCCATGGCGAGCTGGTATTTGCTGTGGATCTACACTGAGCATCAATAACATACTTCTGAGCCACAAAAACCCCTGTTGGAGTCTGTCTACTTTCTAAACTTGGCTTATTTTTGGGGGGGGGGGGGGCCACAGCACGATGACCGGACAGGCCCATGGAGCCTATGCAATATTAGCTAATCAAGGGTTGCTTAGCAGTTGATAGACGAAGGTGGTCAAGGTCACAGAATATGTAAACTTGGGCAAATAAGACGAGAGGATTAGAATGTTCAATGTTTGGATATTTTGAGGCTGATGCTACGGACACTACCTGGGCACCTGGACTCGCCAGGGCTTATGTATCAAATTGGCATGGCATACATGCACGATGGATAGGAAGTCGCCCCGAGCACAGAGGACTAAAGGATAGACCTTGACTATTGTCAGCGCTCTCTACCTACATAATTGGACTCCCAAGTGCTGACAGCAAGCAGAAGGGTGACAGGCAAATACATTTTCCAGAAAAGATATGAAGGCGGCCTAGAGAAGTAGAATTATGTGCCTAATTAATTTGAGAGAGGACTTTGATCACGTATACATTTTCAGTGCATTACACCACAACTGAGATGTCACCACAAATTACCACTCAGGTAAAATAAACTCCACTGAAATTCGTGCTCTAATTTTGAGATTTAGGGAGTTTTTAGTCACTGTCCACGTGATATCAATTTATTTCCAGGTGCGTCGCCAACAGTTGGAGAGCCCATGTGGCTCCGTAGGTGGCCAACTGCAGGGTGGGCACGTCTCATTCACAGGTCAAAGGCTACCTACCCTAGGGTACTTCTGTCATCAATATAGATTTGAAGAGAAATTCAGGGCAATGCAAGTGTACTTGTTTATTCTATTCCTATGTGGAGAGCCTGGATATTGGGGTTGGAGATGTACTCGAGAGCAGATCTTGGGAGATAACCAAACATCTCTAACACCGCCAATTTCAAATGTTTAACGCACTTCCACAGTTTCAACACATTCCTTCCAGGCACCATATGCTTTGATAAACACGCTTCTCATCGGTCAAGAGCTTGGCTTTGGCACTACATCACGCCGAGGTCAACGATATTAGCATGCGCCCAAGGTATGTCACGGGCAGCTGTGAGCACAAACCATCATATAATAGACTCCTTTCTGCTTCAGCAATTCCTACAGTACCAGAGTCAGTCAGCTGTCAAGTTATCAAGAAGCAGTCCGATGCAAGTGTTGAGTCTGATGGAGTTTGTGACCTCCGCCTCTCTCAAAATCGGCGACCTCATAAAACTTGCAAGGCAAAGAATGAAGATGGGGTGAGTTCGTCTTTGAAGGGATAGTTATGGGTCGTGTGAGAAAGGCTTACAGCATGAGTCCCAACTTCCAATACCTTCCCTTCCCCGAGAACGTAAATCACGTCTGCGTGCTGGATTGTAGATAGCCGATGAGCCACTGCAACAGTTGTTCGCCCTTTGGCTACTTTCTGGAGAGCAGCGGATATTTGCCTCTCGCTCTCCGAGTCCAACGATGAAGTCGCCTCGTCAAGTAGAAGCACCTTTGGGTCGCGGATGATGGCTCTCTGAGAGTTGATTCAGTACTAGCTAGGGAGCTGTTGTATGACTCGATTCTGCTCAAGTGTACGGAATTACCTAGGTACTTACCGCGATACTGACACGTTGTCTCTGACCACCTGAAAGTGCAATGCCTCTCGAACCGACATCCGTGTTATCTGCAAAGTGTTAGCAATTTGTGTTTGAATACAGCGAGCTCACATGTGCAAGGCCTGCTCGGGTGTCCGCCACGCAGTCGCAACATCATTGGCAACACCCCGCGACAATCCATGGGAACCTTCGATATAACAACCCCCAATGGGATAGCCTCATCTCGACTAGACATAGGAAAGCCATGGAGGGTCTGGCGTTGCATTATATGTGGAGCCTTTAGGGTGTGGTGATGTTACGGTAATGACCCTCAAGTGCTTGTACCTAGGTATGCAAAGGACTCATGAGAGCGGAATGTGAACGTACAGCCTTCAGATAATGAGATGATGAAGTCGTGGATTGCAGCATCTCGACATGCTTGGTGTAATTCAGCGTCGCTAATTTTCGAAGCATCAACACCCTACAGCACTCAGAGTTAGTCGTCAAGAACCAAAGAAGTAACTTCATGCCAAACGGCGAGAAGTGGGCCACAAGGTGGCCGTGGCCTCTCTCGAAACACTTGAGCAATGCAGCCCGTGGAATATTGGTCGTACAGCCTGAAAATGCCCCAGGTGGATGATTCTCAAGCTGCTTACGAGGAGGATGTTTTCCTTAATGGTGCCTATGTAGATCATGTCAGTACCGGTACTTAGTATCCACTTGCATATACTGGATCAAAGCCAGACAGATTGACGCAACAACCTTGGAACACTGAGGATAGCGCAAGTACGGAAGCATACCTTGGAACAGCGACGCCTCCTGAGCCACGAGGGAGAAGTTTTTCCGGTACTCGTGGACATCCACCAACTTGATGTCCCTCCCATTGCATAGTATACTCCCTTGTTGGGCATCGTAGAATCGTTCGAGAAGAGCCACAGTGCTGGACTTGCCAGAACCCGAGGCACCAACAAGAGCCGCAAATTGGCCCTTCTCGACAGTGATGTTGAGGTGTTTAAAGACCTGGACCTGGCGTGTGGGGTACCGAAATCCGACATCCCGTAGCTCTATTTTTATACCGTTCTCACTATCCGGTATGACTTCTTTGTCCTTCTCAACCTCATCCGTCTCATCAACCAGGCTGGCTCTCTCGCCCCGACTCTCCCTGATGCTCAAGATCCGGTTTGCGGCAGCGTTTGCCTGAGCGGCATTGGGACCAAAAGAGAAGCCAACGCCAGCTTGCTCCGCTCCCTGCGTGGCGGCCATGAAACAAACAAAGAAGTTGAGCACCTGGTATTCGCCGCTGGCCAGCAGCTGTCCGCCATACCAGAAGATCAAGGCCTGGCACGCGAGAGCGAGCGAGTCAGAGAGGGCGAAGATGAGTGTCGTCCAGCGAGCCTTGCGATAGGCAGACATGACGTGGCCGTCCAGGAGCTTTTGATACCTGTCGATGATGACATCCTCTAATGTCAGTGAAGAGACACACCGGAAGGCGCCGATCGCTTCGGCAGCCCATTTGCTGGATTCAGAAAAGACCTTGCACACACTTGTCAGCCCTATTAATGTTGATGATAGAAGTAACTACCTAGGTACTTACCTACCTAGGCACTTACCTACCTAGGTACTTGGTAAGTACCCTAGGGTAGGTATTCTGCAAGAAAAGGGCAAAAAGATTGCTTAACTTACTTCAGCAGACAACTTTTCAAATTCTATCTCATATTTGAACCTGTACCAAGCGCAGGCCAAGCCGATCGGAACAGTTACGCATGTCGCCACGAGAGCCAATTTCCAACCAAACACAAACGCGATGGTCAGAGAGCCGCACAGCTGGAGCACAGAGCTGATGACCATGCCCATGTTCATGCCCAGCAACTCCTCGAGCTGTTTGGGGTCGCCCTGGACCCTGGAAGTCAGGGTACCCACGGAGTTGTACTCGTCGTCAAAGAAGACCATCCTCTGCCGGATGATGGCGGAAAAGTACTGCTGGCGGTATGCTGCACAGATGAAGTGCTGCAGGTTTACCGCAACAGTGCCCAACACTAGGTAAGAGAAGCCCAGCCCGATAGCAACGACAAACCACATTAGTGACCAGAATTCGGCCTCGCGGAGGAAGCGGGATGGTGAGAAGATAAACGTGAAGATGTGCAGTACTTGGCCGAAAAGCCTGAAAAAAAAGTCAACTTCCAGATGTCTTTCTCTACATGGTTTGAGCTTATGTGAAGGAGACTGACTTACCACGCCTGCAGAGGGGTACCAGAAGCAAGCCCAGCAGCAGCGAGAACTATGAGCACATAAAAGGGGAAGCGGCTACGCTGTTCATAGAGGAGCCGACCAAAGCTCCCCGCGAGGCCCCGGTTTCTCCACGCAGTCTCAATCTCTGCCTCGCCTTCACTGACGATGGCCTTGGAGGCCGACTTCTCCCGGCTCAGAATGGCCTGGATCTCCTCGGCCTCTTTTTCCTCCAGGGCGTCATTGTCTTGTGCGTCTTCTTCCCTTCCAAGGGTCAGTCTCTGCGCTCTGACGAGCCCAGAGTAGACGCCGGCCTCGTTACTCAACAGACTCTCGTGTGTGCCGTGCTCAATTAGCTTTCCCTTCTGCATTACCACGATCTTGTCGGCCTTGGCGATGGTGGAGAGCCTGTGGGCTATCGTGATCGTGGTACGCCCCTTGGATACCCTGTCGAGGGCGGCCTGTATAATCTTCTCGCTTCGGACGTCGATGGCCGAGGTGGCCTCGTCCAAGATGAGAATCTTGGGCTTCTTTACGATACTTCGAGCAATGGCAAGCCTTTGGCGTTGCCCACCGGAAAGCTTGAGCCCCGAGTCGCCTACTTGGGTCTCGTAGCCATCAGGTAGCCTGTCGATGAATTCGTCCGCGAAGGCTTCCTTGCATGCGTCTCTGGCTAGCTCCTTCTTGGTCTCCAATGGCTCGTTCTCCCACTGTGTCCCAACCAATCCGTGCATGACGTTGGCGTAAATACTGTCGTTGAAAATGAAGGGTTCCTGTTGGACCAGGCCAATCTGTGACCGCCACCACTTGACGTCGATCTCGTCCAGGTTACGTCCTGCTGTGACGACTTTTCCGTTCAGTAGTACTGGCTCGGTCAAGCCCTGCTCATCCGGAGTGATTGTAATGGCTGTGTCTGTTGCCACTTCCGGTCCTTGCTCGCCTCCGGCATCATCAGCCTGACTGTCCTCTGCTTTTGATCGAGACTTTTTCTTCTCGACCTTCTTCTCGACTTTCTTCTCGACTTTCTTCTCGATCGCTTTGCTGATGACTGCCTGGGAATGCAAAGTGTACCAACGCTCTACCAAAGCAATGACTGTACTCTTGCCGCTCCCCGAAGGCCCGACAATGGCCGTCACCTTGCCGGCCTCGATAGTCAGGTTCAGGTCGTCGAGGACCTTAGTGTGAGGCCTTCCGGGATAAGCAAAAGTGACTCCTTCGAAAATGATATCCCCATCAGCAGACACATCCGGGTCTTTCAAAGTGCCCCGGTCCGGCTTCGGTGTGTCGATGACGGCGAAAAAGGTTGCGGCCGCCACAGTGGCCTTGCTGGCTGAGATAAAGGGCCCCGACATCCTTTCGAGTGAAATTGCCATGTGGAAGACCGAGAATAACACAATGACTATGGAGCTTATGCCGTCAACGATCCCTTCGGTGACGGCCTTGGTCCCGTACCAAAAGCCTACCGCCGTTGTGTTAGTGACCTCGGAATGTGGCGACTTCCGGAGACTTTTGAAACCGATGTGCACTCACACAGAGCAAACGCGCTATAGAGCCCGAAGAACACCAGGGAGAAGTTCAGGCCGACGAAGGGTGACGTATACATGCCGTGCTTCTTGGCCTCGACGACCCATGAGCTGTATTTGTCTCCTATCTTCTTTTGAGCCCCGCAGGCATAGACCATTCTTATACCAGAGAAGGCCTCAGTCGCGACCGCCCCGGCTTTTGTCTCGGCCTCAGTCGAGCGGCTGGTTCCCTTGATGATGAACGGCATGAGGATCCCAACGGACACGCCGACGAAGAGGACCACGCTGGACGTCACGAGCGTGACCTGCCACGAGAAGGTGAAAGCCACGACGATCGAAGCAACTGTTGGGCAAGAAAAGTCAGTGGTTGTGGTTCAGTCAGCTCATCCGAGCAGTTGGTACGCCCGGGAAGCCTGCTCTGGAAGCGCGTGCCAGGATTGAGGAGAGCGAAGAGCCACGGCTTCGCTTGACCTACCGATGCAAGCTGCAAATTCTATAAAGGTGCCCAGCCTCTCGGATATGCCGATCTGGAGCACATTGGCAGTGCTAGTGATGGTACCAGCCGCCGCCCCTGGCGGCATCGAGTCGAGCACGTGGACAGTCTGAGACAGGAGGCACGAGAGGTAATGGAGACGGATGGCCGCAGAGATGCGAATACCGATCAGGCGGAAACAGAACTTGGAGATGTAGTTGCAGGTGAAGCGGACAATGAAGAGCACGAACATCAGGAGACATTGGTAGTTGAGAATCCGCTCAAAGTCGGCCTTGGCAGTGTGCTGTTAGCACCCCGTGGGACGTGTTGAGGCCCTGCGGTGTCTGGGAAGGGCCAGTCCCTGAGCAGGACCTGAACTTTCTGACGAGGCTGAGGGACTCACCCGAGTGTTGCTTGATCCCGGTGTGCCAAACGATGTGAAATTACCAACGAGACGGCCGAAAATGACGTTCATGAGAGGAGCCGTCTGCCGGAAACGTCAGTTTTCGATTGATCAAGTGTAGGTACTTAAGTACTTTACCTATGTACCCAGGTAAGGCACATTGATAGGTATGGGATGTAAGTAGGGAACGTGTGATGCCTGTTGGACTTGGTAACTTACGACACCGCCCGCTATCGAAGCCACTGCAGCACCAAAGATCAGGACAAAATCCCATTTCTTCGCGTACGTGAAGACGCGGAAGTAGTCGCCCCACACTGCTTGCCTCTCGTTCTGGGCTGCTTGCTTGGTGCTTTCGCCCTTGGAAGCTTGCTGGTGGCCGGCCTTGCTGTCGACGGCCACATCGATGCCATCTTTGGCAGACATGGCAAGGTTGTCTCGTAGCACCAGATATGTGCAAGCTCGTCAATGGGCGAGTTTTATACGGCAATCTTCGATAGAATGGAGCTCGCCCTCCCCATGTGCATGAATGAATGGGTAAGGCCCCGTACAAGGTGCTGGCGAGGCCGAAGAAGTTGACAGAATGTCACAACTGACACGCATGTCCCTGGGAAATAATAAAGAGAGTACTTATAGGCGAAGTCGATAAATTTGAACCACACAAAGTAGGACTTTGTGAAGTCCTGGAGTCAAATGGGGCAAGTAGCTGTAGGGATTATCTGCCCGGGTATGTATTTAAGTTCCGGTTTGCTTGGCCTGAATGGTCAAGTGGGCAATAAGCTCAAGTGAGAGGAAGGAAGGGCTTACATATGTACCCAGGTACTTACTACAGCATTGTTCTTTATCACTCTTGGAAATCCTAAGGAAACCCGTCAGCACTGAGGCCAGCCTGTATGGTGCATGAGGCCGTCGTAGCCCGATCGACCACTTGTTTCGTGATGGTCAGCCGGACAGTAGATACTAGAGACCCTCCGATGCCCGAACGCCACTTACCTAGGGCTGTGTTGTAAAACGGTTGAAAACCGTAAGCCGCGGGGGCTTTACCCAAAGAAGGCTGGGCCTAACCTTGGAAGTACAGGGTTTTACCTGCAATAACGTTAAATCGTGACTTCCGACGCATTTAAGAGGGGATCCCTTACTAAAGTTAAGCTAATAGTATTAGTTTGCAAATATTAGTAGTTAGTATATGTAGATAAGTAGAAGATTTATAAATAAGTATAAACTAGAGTATTCTAAAGTAGTTTAATTATAGTAAACTTATTATTAAAAAATAAATTTCGAAACCTTTATTTAGAAGTAAAAAAGAAAGTAAAATAACTATTTTAAAGAAAACGAATATAATTCTAGGCTTTAAAAGTAATAAATTAATATAGTAATAATATTTTTAGTAAAGTAGTAGTACTTAGTAAGTTAAATAAAAAAGCTTTTAAAGAGTAAAACCTATCCTTATAGCTATATAATATACTAAAAACGAAAATAAAACTTAGAAATTATCTCTAAATAGTTATTTCAACCTAAATATAATAGCTATAGATACCTATAGTAATAGATAGAGGTGATTTTAATAGTTATAAATAGTAGTATAGCTAGGCTTACCTAGAGCTACTACTATAAATATTATAAAGTAAGAGCTTATAATACTATAATAATTATACTTAATAATAATAATATATTTATAGAACTAAACAAGTTAAATAAAAGAAGAGAAGATACTTTTAACTTACTTATATTAGAAATCTTTAAGAAAGGAGACTACTATAAGCTGAAATTAATAAAGATAAAAACTTTATATAGAGTCTTTAAGATTACCTAATAATACTACATTAAATATACTATAACTCATATAACTATAACGCTTCTACCTATAACTACTATACTTATAATATAAAAGAACCTTAAGGATAAAGTTAAGGTAGTAATTAAGGAAGTACTAAGTATACTACTTATATTAAATCTTTTATAAGGAAATATAAGCTATATAGCTACCTTTAAATATAGCCTTAGCTAAATTATAGTAACTTTATTAATAAAGGTAATCCTAGGCTAATATTAAAAGTAAATTATAATTTACCTTAATACCTAATCTAATACTATAGTAGGAATAATATACTTAGAAATAGTTTACGCTATTAATATAACGATAGAGTAAGCTAATAGTATAGTAGCTATATAAATTTATAAAAATAGAACCTACTTAGTTATATTTACTATAAAAAGAACTAAAAATGGTACTTATAGAGTATAAGCTAGCTCTAAGCTATTAAAGAGGGTATTAAGCTATTACTATAAACCTATATAATAATAATTAAAATACTACTATTAGATAAATAAAGAAGCTATATAACTAAGGGGTCTTATAAGATAGTTATATATTTATATCAACTATTTATATTCTTTAAGCTTATAATAATGTATATATTCGTTAGGTATAATTACTAGTAGAAGGTCTAAGGAAGAGGTACTACT
>MAVT02001607.1:0-11198 GCA_001702395.2 Diaporthe helianthi
TAGTATTTAAATTATATATATAGTAATATATTAAACTATTTAGCAAAATTATTAAAATTATAAATAAAGTATTAAAAAGTAAATTTAATTGTTTATACTATTCTTTTTAACTAGCTATTTATTTAGGGATAGTATATAGTTATATAAAGTAATTTTATTCTTAAAAGTTTCTAAATTGTAAACTAAATATTAAAAAGAAATTTTAAATCTTTATTAAATAAAATTACTTTTAAATACCCCCAATTACTACGCAACAAGTGTTATAGTAGAGTAAATACTTAGTTTAAAGCCTTTTATATTAATTTCCCGAGTATTAATAATAACTTTTTTAAAAATTTATAAATAATAAACAAAATATAGTTAAATAAGTTTAGCTTTATTATAAATAAGCTAAAAATAAAATCTATTATAATTTAGTAATATAAATATAAGGGTTTAAGTATAGGTTGCAAGTTACTATAAGCCTTATAGTAGTAAGTTTTAAAAACTTTATAATCCAAGCAATAGTAGATAAACTTTTGTAGTTTAAAATATAGTTTTTTAATATAATATAAGTAAAAGAACTTACTAAGTTTTACGTATTTATAATAGCTATTAGCATGCGTAAGTTTTTAAATCTCTAAAATATACAAGCAAAGAATATAAAGTTGTAGTATTCTATTCTTTAACAATGTTTTTTAAATAAGGCTAAAGTAAATTTTAAATAGCAAAAAAACCTTATTTACACCAAGGGTATTATTCTAATATATTATATTAAGGATTTATATTTATTTAGGGTTTATTTTATATTTTTTTAAATGCATTTATAAAATTAAAGTAATATTTTAATATATACTTGTTTATCTTGTAAACTTTCTTTAAATAGTTGCAAGGGGTTTATAAAGTATACTTTTGCTAAAAACAACTATAGTTTATTATAGTTATTTAAAAGAACTTTAAAACCTTTAAGAGTATTTATAGGCGTTGCATTTAGTAATAGCAAGCGTAATAAAGCATTTAGCATAATATTTTTGCAACTTAGTTTATAAAAAAAATTAATTTTAAAGCTATTTATAAATTTAAGAATATAAATAAGCTTTTTATTATTTACAAACATAGCTATAAAGTTAATAATCTTAAGTTATTTGGATAATAATACAATAGTAAAATAATTTATATAAAATATAGGATAATATTTTAAAAGTTTAATTTATTGTGTATACTTTTTAAGGATTTATATGCATTTAAGGATTTTTATTTTTATAGCTTAGTATTAACGTTTCGCATTAAATAAACTATAGCTAAAGTATGCAATTGTTTAAACAAAGGTTTATAGTAAATATATAACAATATGTTTATTTTTAAGAAGTTTTAAAATAGTATTGTTATTAATATAGTAAACTTAGACTTTAATTCCAAAAGTGAAAACATTAAAGTTAATAAAAAGTCATTATTCCGGGTTAAAGTATATAACTAAAGTAAATTTTATTAAGTTAAACTTAATTGTATTAAAAAACACCTTCTTAGCCTTGCTAAATAGAGTAAATAGGATTTAATTTATCTAGCTTTGTTAAGCTATCTTTCCTTTTAGTTTACTTACCGCGTTTAATTAAAAAAAATTCATTTTTCTAGCTTTTAATAGTATAATTTTTATTGCAAAGCGAAGTATATTGTATTATATATATCCCGCAAAGCTTAAAAAATGTTTAAAGTTTTTTAATAACTTTGGGAATTTTAAAAACTTAACAGCGTATAAGCGTTTTTTCGTTATAAACAATTTAAAAAGGTTAATATATTGTCCTAGTATAACTACTATAAATGTTGCAAAAAAGAATTTCTTTAAGCTTATAGCGATATTTATTTCTTTAAGCCATGTAAATACTTAGCTAATGTTATAAAAATAATCTTCTAGCGTTTTATTTATAGAAATAATAAGGTTGTTAAAGTAAGCCTTGCTAAAAGTACTTTTAAATAATTAGTTTATTTGCCTTTAAATATACGCTAAACTATTATAGTATTTTATAATTATATACTTAAAAGTAAATTGTTTGCAAGTAGTTATTATTGTAAACATTTATACTAATTTAAAGTATAAGCGCTATTAGTAAAAAAAAGCTATTGCATTAAAAACTATAATATATTTTGCGTTTGTAATTTATATAAGGATATTGTTTTAGCTTTTTATTAAATAAGTGTTTAAAATAAACATTTAATTTAATCCTTTAACGTTAATAACTATTTGTTTTTTATAAGTTTTGTTAAACATTATCCACTAGATAACAAATATAGGAAAGGAAAAAGAAATAAATTATCTCGTTTATTTTATCTTCCTAGCTTCCTATAGTTTAGTTAATATTTTATTAATAATTTTTAAATCCTTTAAAGTTATAAAGTATACGCGGCATTTCTTTAGAATTATATCTTGCTAGTTATTTTAAAGTTAAACTTTAAGCTATTTATTTAGTAGTATATTTACAAAACTATTGTTCTAAAATATATTAGCATTTTTATTAAGAAAATCTAATAAAGCTGCTTTATCTTTTTTAAATAAGCTTAAAAAAACGTTTATACTTATAGAATTATATATTATAAAATCCTTAGTGGATACAAATAACGGGGTTAAGTTTAAAAATTTATAATAAGTAGTTAACACAGCGTCGCCGTTATACCCAATAAAGTAAACTTAGTAGTTAGAATCCATTAAACAAAGGTATTTAATAAATGTTCTTTTTAGAAGGATTATAGGCTTTAATGTATAATTCTTAATAAAAATGCAATTAAGATATATATTTGTAAATAATATATATACACTAAAATAGGTAAATATAAGGGTAAAAATTAAGTTTTATAAATTATTTTTATGTAATTAATGTTTAATAGGCAAAAAGATTATTAATTTAGGTAAAATAGTAGTATACTTAGCAACAAGTACTTTAGCTTTTACAAGCTTTTTTTAAGATTTTATTTTTATTAGAATTTGTATATAGTATAAATTAACATTAATGTATTTTTTTAAATTAAAAATATTAAAGCCCTTTAAACCTATTAAGTTTATTCTAAGAAGTATATTAGTATTAAGGTTGTTAATAATTAATATTTTGCGGGTAAATAAAGCTATAGCTAGGGTTTCGTGGTTAATATGTTTATTAAGGAATTGCAAAGGTATAAGTATATAGTTGTATAATTTGTAAATTTTTATGCTAAAACTTTGCAATTAAAGCAAAGACGCTTGTTTTTAAATTTCTAGGCTAGAATAATTTTATTATAATTATTCTCTATTTACTATAGTATAGTTGTAGCTAATATTGCTATAAATGTTAAACAAAGCTTTTAATAAAAGTTAAATAAAAAGGTGTAAATAAGTTTAAAAACAAAAACTAAAACTAGTACTAAGTTCTAAGTTTATTTTTATTAGTAACTAGATAATCTTTACGCTCTTTAAGGTATTGGTTAAAATACTCAAGTAAATTAGTTTTTTGCTATTAATATTCTAATTAGCTTTTTTAGTATATTTAAAAACGCGCTTTTAAAGCGCGAGTTTTATTATAGGCTTATTGTTAGCAACAAAATAGGAAGTATTGTATTAATTGTAAAAGATAATAAGGTTTTTTTACTTTAAGGTTAAAGTTTTTTAAGATAAACAAAGTAAATGTAATTTATTAGCAAGTTTTTACTATAGAAATGTTTAGTATAGTATTAATAAACTAAAGGGGTACTATTTAACGTTTTAAAGTATACTATGTTTAAATATTTAGTTTGTTTATTATTTAAAAAAGCCTTTTTTAGCGAGTAATTAAAGGTTTTTAGGCTAGTTTTAATGCTAGGTTTTATTTTAAAAACTTCTTTAACTAAAGGTAACTAGTATATTAAAGTATTAAGCTACTCCCTAAAGTTAATAGAATCGCTATAGTAAGCTAAATAAAGCTAATTTTGCTAGGTATAGTTAGTAGTAAATAGGGCTTGCAAGGCGAGTAAGCAGTAATTCTTAAATATAACTTATTAACAAAAAGCATTTAGCTATTACTATTGCTAAAGGCTTTATTATTACTAGTTTTATTAATAGCGCTATATTGTATATTAGTTAAATAGTAGCTATAGTTAATTATACTTAGTATTCTAAATTAAACCTTATTTATTTAGTTAAAATAAAGTTTATAACTAGTTTTAATTCTACAATTAGTAAGCTATAAACAAATAATTGTATTAAAAAGTAAAAGGTATTATAATTACTTAAAAATACTACTATTATAGTAGCTATTGCTAAAGTTGTACTAGTTAATATTGCAAATTATAAGGAATTAACAACCTACCTTTATAAGTAAGAATTAGCTAATAAATACAAATAATTATTTAAGTAAATAGAAAACACTAATAGGCTAAATTAAGTATTATATTTTTGTAACTTTAAACTTTGTTTAAAAAGTTTTTTAAAAATATATTTTTATTAGGTTTATAAAGCTATAATTTAATCTTTAAAGCAAAAGATTTAAAGGTAGTAACTAGCTAGGCTAGCAGCTTTATATTGCAAGCTTTTGTATTTAAAATAACTATTTAAAGAAATAAACAAATGTTTTTTCTTTTAGTAATATTACTTAAATATAGATAGTTTGCTTTTAAAAACGCTATAGTATTTAAAAAAAACTTAGTAAAGTAAACCTTAAATTTGTTACAAATAGCTTAAATAGTTATAATCTTTAGAACTTATTAATTGTTATTAGTTAGTATATACAAATACTACTTTAATATATTATCTAAAAAATATTAAAACTAAATATAACGAATATTGTTTTCAAAATATAATTGCTTAATATATTTTAAGTATTTAATAAAATAAAAAATATTAAAGTATTTTATAATCTTTTTGTTAAACTAAACGCCTAAATTATAGTGCTTTTGCAAATAAAAGAAACTAATGTTAGCAAAACAAAGTAATAACTATTCTTTTTCTTTATTTATTTTGCTTATATTTGCAAGCTAAATATAAATTTATAGAACTAGGGCGTAAGCAAAGGCTATAACTATAATTTGCGTAAAGTTTTAGTTTTATTAGTTGCAAAATTACTATATAGCTATAGTAATTAAAGTTATAGTATTTTTAGCTATAAGTAATACTATTTCGTTATAATTAAATTTAAATAGTAAATAATATAATATAGTATTTTAAATAGTTTTAGAATTATTATAGTTTTTGTTTAATAAATTGTAATTATATTTTAATTCTAGGGGAGTACTTTTAATAAACACTTGTAAAAGTTGTAGCAATAATAAAAAGCTTACTATATAGCAATAGGGTAATAGCTAAGCAATAGCTAAAAATAGTAATTTGTTATTAAAAAGTAGCGTTAAGTTAGTTAGAAAAGTTGTATGTAGTTTTAACGTTATAGGACTAATTAGTAGAAGTTTTTGCTAAAATGCTAAAAATATAGAAAAGCTTTTTTACTTTATTAACTAATTTAAAGGCTAGTAATATTTATTTTTAAAAACTAGGTTATTTTTGTTAAAAAAGGGAACTAAGATGCAAGCTAATTCTAGGTTATTATTCTAGATTTTTATAATATATAGTAATCCTAAGAGGTAGTAAAAGCAAAGGAGCTAACAAGTATGCAATTGTTTAAGGTTTTTCGCAAAAACTTGGAAAGCTATGTAAAAGGGGCTATAGTTAGCGTAGTAGCGACTATCTAAGAGGGGTAAAGTAACTCTATAATAGTGCAGTGTTGTTAAAAGCTAGTTTAAAACGGCGTTGTTGGACGAGGCTACGTTTATAGTAGTGTGGCTGGCGGTTGATTCCTGTATTTAAGCTAAATTGTAAAGGTTGTAAGCAAATGGGTTGGATTCTCTTGTCTTTCTTTTGTCTAAATTTATACCTAAAGGCCGAAAGGCCGAGAACTACTTATGAGTACTCCGAGGGGGCCCGTGCATGGTTCCTTCCTAACAACCCCTCTACCCCTTACAACAGTGGTGAGGCCAAGACATTCTTCGGATGAGGTTCCACGGCCAGTTCCTCCGCCCTCGCGCATCGCCGGATCCGGAAACTTTGATGTCAGTCAACCGCGCAACGCCTGAGCCCCTCTCTGGCCGCCTGAACAAGCCCATCGCATGTGTGTCTCGCCAGCAGACAAACTGCCCTGTCAGCAGCGAGACGAGCGTTGCGACCACCCGAGAATTCTCTCTCCACATTACCTACCATCAATGGTGTTTGTCCTAGCCTTGAGCTTGCTCGTCATCATCCCGACGTCGAGCAGCCAAGTCTGTCCTGAGCCCACGGCTCTCGGGTCGTGTTTGGCTTGTCATCTCAGTCGCAGGGGTCGCCGTACCATCGCCACGTCTTGGTTGTTTCAATGTCGTCCGCTGTCCGCCTGAACATCCCGTTGACTGTTAGTTTATCAAACCTTGGCAGCACTTGAGGCATCCCAGCCGCCATGCCAATTTCTCCCAGAGTCAAGTGTAAGACCCTTTGTGGCAGTTGTGGCCAGTCGTACGCTGCCATTGTTTACGCTCGGCATATCGCACTCCCAGGCCTATAATACTGCTCCAGCTCCACCGGTTATCGAGCCGCATATCAGTGGACCACGGCGACCGCACTTCTTTGTCCCTGCCGAAACGGCCCCAAAGGGCCATTGCCAGCTTGTTGGTTCTTGTAGTCCTTCAGCATCCTGTCACCCCTTCTACTAACAAGCAAGCGGGGAATTTCTGATTAGTTTTTACGGAGTTCTACCAGTCCATCCGTCGAAACGACCGAATACCACCCGGGCCCGTTCTAGAGAGGCCAATTTGATTGACAAGTCTTGGGCCTTGGCAAACTGGTCTTGGCCTGCCCTGTTTGCCCGAGAGTAAGACCTGTTCAACGTGATGGCTCGGATTATCCAGGCTTCTCCAGATGGCAAATCGCAAGACACCAGGTGGGGTCGTCACGCGTGCGTGTGCATGGAGTGGTCTCGGTTAATTATCGCCGAAAGGAGTGGGATCTTGAAGGCTTCCAGTTCGCCCATCCGTATCCTGTAGGCTGCAGGCCTGAAGAATTTTCCACGCCCAGACAAGGACAAGGGCAAACAGTGCCTCTTTTTTTCCCGACTAGAAGCTTTGTAGTATCCACTGCTCCCACCATCACCTGTAATGCCTAATAAGCTTTGATACTTCATGCTCTGGCGATCTGTGGGTGCAACTTGGGTGCTGTGGTTGTGGGCGTGCGCGTGTGTGTGGGTTTATTCCTACTGCTGTTCTGGAAGCCTGCTGGCACCAGCTTGGAACTACCGAATAGATATTGCCCTGCCTTATGCATGGGTTCATTCTTCAGTCTCGTCTGGTTGGCGTGCGCACAGTGATTCCAGATGAATTGTTTCACTGAGTCGTGGTTGTCGTTTCCATAACTGCTGGCTGCGCATTGCTTCACAATGCTTGTCTTCCTCAGACCTTGGGCACGGCAATTCCTGCATTGATCTTCGATCCGGATAGTGTTCTACTAGAGGAAGGGTAGGCATTAAAGGTAGCCTAAGCTCCCTTCCCGGAAGGGGGGTTCCTCTTCCTAGAAGAGGAATACCTAATTTAGATTAGTATAATTTTAGAACTTAACTAATATAACTATATCTAGGAATAGGATTTTCCCTTCTAGGATCTAGTTATTTCTTATAGTAATAAGACTAAGACTTAAGCTATAATATATATATTAACTAGGATAAAAGATAAAATAACCTCAAATAGAAATCTATATTTTAAGAATATAATACTATAGGCTATAGCCTAATAACCTCTTTTTAAGATAAAGAACCCTAAATCTAGGAAGACTTACTAAAGAATAGTATTAACTAAGACCTATACTAACCCTTTTTTATTAGAATCTAGGAAGAAATATACTCTTACCTAGAATAACTAGCTATATTTAGAACCTTAAAATACTAAGTACTTAGTATAACTACCTAGAACTATACTTTAATATATATTAGTTTATAATTAGATCTTATTATATAAAGCTAGTTTATTTACCTTTAAGAATATACCTTCTTACTTTAGGAATTACTATAATATTACTAGGACTATACTATAAAGTAACTAATAACTACCTTCTTTAAAAGGAAAGGAGTAAGGCTTTAATTAAAATAATAAACTAGCTCTAATAGAGAATAAGAGAGAAAACTAGTAAATAGTAATACTTAAAACTAAGTTTAAAATAAATTACTAGGAATAGGTTTAACTAAGTACTTAGAGAATCTAATACTATATAAGTTTAATCTTAAAAAGCTTAGGATAGATACTATTATATATAGATCTATAAACCCCCTTACTCCTATTAAGTACTACTTTACTAAGATTCTAAAAAAGGAGCTTACTTAACTTAACCATATTAATAATAGTAGTATTAATAGTTACTTAACCTAATACCTTATATTATATTAACTAAGCTAAGATAGCTTTTAATATAAAGTTTAATAAAACCTTCTTAAAGTTACTAGGTAAGGACTTAATAAAATATATTAAGGATATAGAGATTTATAGTAAGAAATCTAAACTTACTAATAAATAGACCTAAAAGTAGGAAATATAGGCTATATGTAAATAAGGTTTATATAAAAATACTAAAGTTAAGTAGTACCTTTAACTATTATTAAAAAAGTAGAAGTAGGATATAGTATACCCCTTTTTTATTAAGAGATTCTAAATTTAGAATACTAATATAGGCTATAAAGTTAGTATAAAAGTATTTAACTTAAAGTACTATACTACTAGGACTATTAGGGAGTTTATATTATATACTATAGAACTATTATATTAGTATATAGATAAATAAATAAAGGAGCTATACTACTATTTATATATATACCTTACTATTTTAGAGAACTATTCTAACTTTAAATCTAACTATAAAATCTAGGAGTAGGTATCTAACTATCTCTTTAGATTATAGAAGATATTAGTAGAGGGAGTATTATTTAAAGATTATAACTTTAAAAATATAAAGGAGTATATTCTAAGATATATCTATTAACTAGGAATAGAAAATAAAGAAGAACTAAAGGTAATTATACTATTAGTAATAATAAATAAAGAAATTACTCTTTAGACTATAAAGATTATAAAGGAATTAATATAAGAAGTAGTTAAACTATAAAATACCCTAATACTTAGATAGTTAGCTAGATTACTTATAAGAGGAGCTTCTTAGTACCTAGGGATTATATATACTATATAGCTATTAAGCTACTATATTAAAAACTAAATTACCTATAGTAACTTCCCTCTACTATAAGCCAATATAAATATATATAAACTACTATAGGTAAGAGAGCTATATAAGTAGGCTAGATATAAAAGAGATAGAGGAGGATATCTTAAAGGATTATTTTATAAAAGGGGTTATAAGAGAAAAGTATTCTAAGGAATAACTAGAGAAGGACTAGAACTAAATCCTAATTATATAGTAGATTAGATATACTATAATTATAGTGATAAGGGTTATAGGTTTAACTTATACCCCTATAATATATAATTATTAAATATTTAAAGGGAAATATAAGACTTTATTTAAAAAGGGAAGTCTATTTTAGATAGACTAAAGATTATAAAGAATATCTAACCCTATGATATAGCTATCTTATATAAAGGAATAGGAAAAATTATATTAGCTATAGTATTTATAGGATTTATAGAATTACTCTTCCTAAATACGTTAACTTAGAATAACTAAAAAAAGTACCCTAATAGGATAATAGGTAACTTTTACCTAGCTCTAGTAAGAGTAGCTAAGTAAGCTAGAATAGAGGAATATTAGGATAAAGATAACTATATTATTAAAGCTATACTATATATACTTCTATATAGAGGATTAATAACTATATATACTCTTAATACTTTATATTTAATAAAAGCTAAATTAGATTAGGTTAAAAAAAGTTAAGAAGCTCTCCTTAGACTAAAGGATTAGCTAAAGGCTAATATAGATATAAAGGTAAAGAAGAAGGATATAATCTTAGTATAGTTATTTAGTAAAGATAAGAGTAGGAGATTTAATATTTAGGAATAGTTATAAAAAATAAATATTATATTATTAGTAGGCTAACTCCAAGATAGAAGCTTATAAATTTAGGTATAGCTAGTATATAAACTTAAATATTTAACTTATATCTAGAGGGGAAGATAAATAAAGAAAGCTCTAGCTAAGAGATAAATATAATCTACTATAGTAAATATAGTTCTATTAGTAGTTAGTAGAATTATATTTAAAGATATAGTACTCTCTAATACTAAAACGACTCACCTAGCATATAGTACTAGAATAATTAAAGGTATAAAAGTTAACTATATCCTAATTAATAATAAATTACTAAGGGAACTAGTGGAGCTAGTACTAATTAACTAACTAGGCTTAAAACAGTATAAGGTTAACTACTTAATAAGTCTAAAAATAGTAAATAACTCTATAACCCTTATTAAGTACTATATTATAGTCCTAGTTATAGTTAATAGTGTCCTAATTATAGTAAAAGTATATATAATAAGGTAAACCTAAATATATAATCTATTACTAGGGTACTTATAGTTAATCTATAACTAAGTAATATATAAATATATAATAGATACTCTAATACTTTATAGTTTAAATAGTTATATATTAATAGTATACCTTATATAAAAAAGCGTTAAATAGGTACCTATATCTAGAAACTAAGAATCTAATATATTATCCTTAGTAAATAATAAGTAAATTAATAAAATATATAATAGTAACTTAATAAATAGTAAAAATAAACTAAATAATATAAAGCTAGATACCCTTATAAGCCTAGTAAATAAGACTAAGTTAGTAGATATTCTAGAGTACTTAGATTTAAACTCTTAAGATAAAGTCCTAGAAGGATTAAAAAACTAATTATAAGGGCTATACTTAAATAGCTTTTAGGTAAAGAATATTTAGGATTAATAAGTATAATTAAATATATTTAATTTATAGAAGATATTATATACATTAGTAATATAGGGGTTATAATAGATATAGATAGTTACTATAAAAGAGGGCTAGTAATATAGAAAGACCTAGTAATTATAAATTAACTTTTATATAGTAGATAACTACTATATAGTATTAAATTAATCTAAGAAGAGAATTTAAATAAAATTAATCTACTAAATATACTAATAGAGGGTAGGGGAATAAACTTTTATTTTAGGAGCTTTATTATACTAATATACTAAATAACCTTAAGTAATAATATTAGTAAGACGTTATT
>MAVT02001608.1:0-11183 GCA_001702395.2 Diaporthe helianthi
AGAATTATCTAATATATTTAGTTTTAATTAGTTTTAATTAATTTTAATTAATATAATGCTGTAATTTGGGTTATTATGCTAATAATATTAAAAAATAGGCAACTCGTTAGAGTAGGCAACTTGTTAGTGTTTAATGTTAGTAAAAACTTTATATTTATTAAAGTTATAGTAATTATACTATATTTAAATATATTAATTAGAGTAAGAAACTTAAAATAAATAATATATATATATAATTTATCGTTTATAACTACTAGATATAGGTATTAATATTAGAAAGCTTATTTTTTATATCTTTAAAATACTTATTAAAGTTACTAAAGATAATAAACTTAAATTTATTTACTGTTAAGGTAGAAAGAAGTAGGATAGTCTTATAGTAGCTAATACTAATAAATAAGGTAATTTTTAAGTTAGCTAGGGCCTAGTAGATAAGTTTTATCCTAATAAAGCTAGTTAAGCCGCTAATAAGTAGCTTTATAGTTTAGGTAAGGACTAGTTAACGGGATTTACAATTCTAAGGGCTAGCAGGAGTTAGGACAAAAATGATTAGATGCAAACAAGACAATGGGGATGGGCAATCTTCAGGAGCACTGGTAGTAGCTCATCGTGGTGGACACAAACAAGACAAGCCAGTGATCCCAATGCATTTCTGTGGCCCAATGCAAGAACATTTGAAGCCTTTGATGCGTGCACATGGCCGTTGGTACTACAGTGCAACACTGAAAAGGTGGGGCATTCACACATCCCTGAGCAACGTGATGTGTTACGGAGCAGGATACCTAGGTACCTAAGTACCTAGGTACTTGGTAAGCAAGCATCCTTCAAGGCAGCCAGGCACTACAGCATGCACCAGACTACCTACTCACCGAGAGTGAGCCTGCTACGATGCGACCATATTTGGTTCCTCAGATGGTCTGTCGAGGATGAATGGGAGGTTCACGTAAACTTTTGGCAGGCTTGTTCAGAGCTTGGAGTTGGTCCTGGATGAAGTCCCGGGGTCTCAGAGTTGGCTTCCCCCGCTCCGTCCGGAAGTATATCCACCTCTCCGAGCGGCCGGTCAGCCGGTCCGGATAGCTGAAGGCACCAATGCCGTAGTACACAGTACCGGTAATACACAGTAATAAAGAACGACAGTGACACAGGGAACGGGATGTCCTCGACTTGGCGCGCCCTAAACCCCACAAATTCCACACGTCAATATGGGCCATGTGGACTGCTGCTGACAATTAGATACTATGTTAGCTTCATCCGTCCGTTTTGTCCAGCAGTAAGCTTGCCCAGCCAGCCAACCTGCCAACCTGCCAACTCTCCCCCCAAAGGATTCGCAAGCCCACTCACTCCTGGGACCACCTGTGAACAATTACGTAGGTAACATTTCGCTACCACTCGCCTCGCGAGCACTGCATTGGAGCCATGCCCAGCCCCGTGTATCTTCTGTCATCTCCGCTCGGCGACGAGCCCTCGACGTGACCCGAACCAATCACCTTCATACGCCATACACGTTCACGACCAGAGCACAGAACACCAATTATTCACACTGGCTGAAGACGGCAGTAAGCCACATGTTGACAAATCGTCTGGAGAACGTAGCTCGGGAGCATAAAGGAAGCATTTCACTGGGACAAGGAGGTTGGCGATGGGGCTCAAGACTTCATCAGGCCAACTGCGTTTCAGTAGCAGATGCTATTGTCAAGGCTAGCGATATATACTCTAAGACCTCATAACACATCAAATTTCCTGCGAAGATCAAGCACCATGGCGACTGCTCACAGGATCCACATCACCCCCGAGAACACGGGCCTGTGGCGGGTCAAGCAGACCGACGAGGCCGCCAACAAGCTCACCGAGCTCCTGCAGAAGGACCTCGAGGTGAACCACGTCTACTTCAACAACCACGGCTTTCACAACCACATAGTCCACCACCTGCTGGCCCTCTTCGGCACCGGCGCCGGCCCCGCCGCCATTCAGAAGGGCTTCGACGACAACCTGGGCTACCAGCGGCCCTTAAGGCCCGTCCACGACAACGTCGTCGAGGACCTCTTCCAGACCTGGTCGCACGCGAGCAGATACCTCGGGCAAGGCCAGTACTACCCGGACTTGCCGGCCTTCTTCCAGCGCGAGATCGAGCGTAAAGGGTGGGAGGCCGTCGTGTCCGAGTATCTGTTCTCGGGGACCGAGGCCGCCGAGGACCTCCTGGTGCGGCTGTACGCCGGCTTGTTGCACCCGCTGCTCCAGCTGATGTACGCCATGGAGTGGAGGCAGCCCGCCATCGTGGCCGAGGCCCTGGCCCAGACGTGCGTGCACCATGCGGAACTGAAGAAGGAGCTTTTTGAGGCCGAGAGGAGGGCGGATGAGAATTATGGGAGGAACCCGGGGGCGAGGATGCCGAGCATCACGTCGCTGTTGAGGGAGGTGCGTGACCAACCTAAGCTGGCCAAGGAAGTCAAGTTCGATGACGGGTACAGTCTGCGGGATACAGTATTCAACCGCGCTGGGGACGAGGTGCTCGAGATTATGGGCAAGGTCAAGGTGGGGCCTGACGAGGTGGAGGAGAGGACGGCAGAGGTGTTCGACGCCACCATGTTCATGGCTGCTGGTGCCTCGTTCCACCCACAGAAGATGAACAAGTTCGATTTCTTCATCATGTAAGTGCCAGGCCCTCTTCGGATTGTCCTATATGCAAAGCCTCTTCCGAAGAAGAAGAAAAGAAGAGAAGCTTACAGTCTAATTTATGGCCAGCCACCACCTGAACTCGGCTCCCATCTACCTCAGCATCAACTCTCAGTCCTGGATACCAGCCGAGACCAAGGCGCGGCTGTTGGAGTGGAAGATACGCTACGACCTGATGGAGTACGCAGCCAGGGCCGTCCCTGAACTGTCACTGGACCAGATCAAGGGATATAAGCCCAGGGCTCAAGGCACCGGTCCCTCAATTGCCGGTGAGTTATCCGGACCCCCCGAGCAACCGCAGCAAGAGTACAGACATAAAAGCTGACGGGCCTCGACAGAAGTCGCCTCGAAGATCCACCCCATGTCCGACGACGGCCACGCCATCAAGCTGGCCAGGGCGGTGGGGATAGGCGAGGAGCTCACCAAGAAGTACCAAGACAAGGACTGGGTGCTGTTAAAGGGTGATGACACGTGGGCCAAGATTCGCCACCTCGTCATCGACTCGCTGCAGGGGCCTGGCGAGTATTGGATCACGGCCGCCGTGCCGGATGAGGCATGAACGGTAAGGCAAGTATTGTGAAGGGAGTTCTCGACACCCGTGAGGAAAGAACAACCAGGAAGTTCCCAAATTATAAACCCACAGGCGAGATGAGATCTACAGGACGGCTCATACTCTTGTTCTCATGCATAGAACCCTTAACGTCGAAGTTCTTGAATTGGCAGAGAGCTTCGGCTTGAGGGCCATCGCAACAGTCGCTCATTCAGGGCCAATTCCTACTGGAAGACTTGGTCGGCGCTGGCGCACTCTTACCTAATGTGTACTATTTTGTATGACTAACTCATAGTGGACACAGATTGACAGTATGGGTATCAGTGGCCTAGTATTCATGGGCTTTTTTTTTCTTTTTAAAATCCTGTAACGCCATAACTCTACTCTACTCTACACCAATCCACTCTTCCTCAGACTCGCCCTCGCTCATGAGGTCAGCAACAGTTGCGTCCTCCTGGCCAGAAGTCAGGAGGCCTGTGCTGTTCTCGCCATTGAGTGACCTGGTAAACGCATCCCCTTTCTCCGTGGCAGCCTTGGTCTCAGCCTGTCCCAGGAGGTAGTCCACCATGTAGACGTTCTCATCCGCCAGCTTGCGGATCTCGTCCCTCATCCTCGTCACCGCCCGGTGCACGACCCGCAGCTCCATGTCGATCTTGCCCCTGTTGGCCGTCAGCCAGGCGCCGTGCTTGTCCACCAGCGCCTTGATCCAGAGCAGACAGAACTCGATATGTGGCGACTGCTCCGTCTCGGCAGCGACGAAGCGGAGCAGCCTCGGCACGTAGACCACGGGCAGCCCCTCCACCACCAGTGCGATGTCCTGGTATGGGATGGCCTGGAAAACCCGCTTGATCAAGCCCGCCTCATTGAGACGGAACGCCATCACCAGTGCCTTGAGGTAGTCTTTCTCATCTTCCAACACCGCCAGTGTCGCCGCTGGCGTGATCTCCATGTTCAGGTCGAAAGGGTCAAACTGGAGAACATTGTCGAGGCTATAGATCAAGAGACCCTCCGTCGACGCTGCGCAAAATGCCGTGCCGGCCGGCGAGAAGGCGACACCCGACACCCGCACCTCGGGCATGTTCTTCCTGGAGGACGGGTCTCCTCGCTTTGAGCCCGGGAGAGACTTGTCGATGCGGTCTTCCCGGTCCGAGGCTTCTCCTTGGTCGTCAAGCTCGCCTTGTGGGCCGGCTTCCGTCAAGAGCTTGCTGTTCAGGAATTCCTGCGTGCCTGATAGCGACAGGTTGACGCTGACTGTGAACTTCTTCAGGAGCACCATTGTCGTGACAGAGTACAAGCAGACGTACTTGCTGTTTCCACCTGCGAGCAGACAGCTTCCGTCTGCGCTGTATTTGATGCTGTTGTAGGCCTTTGTCCCCGCTACGTTGGCGGCTGTCCTCCGGTCCCCAATCTTCCGGCCACCAGAGACGTCCCTTCTGCCATCGAGACCTGAGACCTGCAATGCCTCCGTCAGGTTCCAGAATGTCAACTGGCCGTCCAGGGTCGAGACGGCGAATTGCATCGAGTCCGGTCTGATTGCAATGTCTAGAACATCTGCCTGCAATTGTAGCGGTTCGCTTGTTTGTGTCCTGTCGAAGATGGACCATATCCTTGCAGTCCGGTCCCAGCTACCGCTGACCAAAGTGCTGCCGTTTGGAGAGAACGCTAGAGAAGATACAGGGCCTTCGTGGCCTGCAAGCTGGTCCAGAAGCTGACCTGTCTGAACAGACCAGATATGGATATCGAAAGAATCAAGAGAGCCGGCTGCCACCACTTCTCCGCTAGGATCCACGGCCATACACGACCACGAGAGCCTCGTAGGTGCCGTAAAAGTTCTGAAGTTTCGGTACCTGATGAGATCCCATGCTCTTATTGAACCGTCCAAGCTGGATGTGAAAAGCACGTTTCCCTTTTTGGTGAACTCGCACGCCGTGACGCCACTGGTGTGCTCTGTAAAGGTAACAATGCAAAATCCGGACTCGATATCCCAGACCTTGATTTTGCCATCATCTGCGGTCGTTATTATTCGTTGTCCATCGGGCGAGTAGACAAGTGAATTCATGGAATCAAAATGGCCTTGCTGCTTTAATATGTAGGACTCCGATTGCCACTCCCAAACCAGAAGCTGGCCTAATTTTGATGCACCAAAAGCCAACCATTCTCCCGTCTTGTTGATCGTGACAAAATCGATGTCGTTTTGCGATATGTTCAGGGTATGGATCATGTTGAAGTCGGGCATCTCGTACAGACCAAATATACCATTTGAGAAACCTGCCACCAGGAGATTAGAATCGGCATGGTATGCCGCGCACTTTAGAGAGGCATTGTTTTGCATGAAATAGTGCTTGTTGACGATCCGCCATCGCAAATCTTTCTCCTCATTCTCGTCGTCCATCTCGTCGTCGTCGCGTTTCGGGGCAACATATTTCCAATCGAAGACAGCGCCGTCCTTGCTGATGGTATATATTGTTTCTTGGTCTTTTGAGAAATGCGCGGCTACAACAGCCTGCCTGTGGCCTGACAGGACTGTTGGTATAAAGCCTTCCTCCTGATTCAAGCTCCATACCCGAGCCGTCAAGTCTTTCGAGGCGCTGAGGAAGAATCTTGAGTCGCTGGACCATTCAAGATGCCTAACTTCATCGAAGTGACCGGTATGTGTGTGGTGCTTGACAAAGGGCGCGAAATCCAGCTCGTCGTCAGGGTGGGCGTCGGGGGTAGAAGGCACGTGCCATACTTCAAGTTTGCGACCGAGGCCAACAGCGAAGTAACGACCGGATGGCGAGAATGAGAGAGCGGTGGGGGAAGATTTGAAGGAGAAGTTATAGATGGCTATACGACGAGCAATGTTGGTCAATATGGCCTGTCCATCTTCGTCAATAGTGAGGAGCAGGTTGCCCTGGGGGGTGAGCCCTATTCTCGCAATGTTCTTTCGGTGGGCAAAAGGGAGTGTGTACGACTTGTTGCTACAGAAAACGTCAGTACTTAGTCCCCGGGTGTAGATATGTAGATCTCCGCAATGTGATCATGAGGGAAACAGGATGGCATACTCAACGAGGTTGAAAACCGTTACTCGGTTGCCCACGGGCGAGAAGAGGTCGGTGCCATCTGGGCTGAAGACCAGATTTCCCCTGCTGTAGACAGTTCCGAGGAGGTTGGAGAACTAGATGCAAGGTCAGTGAGATAATTAAATGTGAATAGTCTAGGAAGGATGTGCGCACCTTGAAATCCGTCTTCATTTTCAAAGTACAGCCATGTTGCTCACCGTCGTCTTGCGACGAAATCTCCCAAACTTTAGCGAACGTTTTGAAGTTATTTGTGGGTCCGTCCTTATCGTCCCGCTATCGCCATGCTCGCGCAGGAGGGACCCTTGTTAATTGGGCCAGCCCGTACTTGCCAACCTAAGTAAGCGGCTCGAGCTTTCAGGGGAAAACAGGTCAAACCGAAATTGCTCCCTCCCCTTCTCAACAGAGATCAATTGCTCCGTCAAAACACCAGGAGGCGCATCCCAATTGCCATTTCTTGAGAAGTTCCCGACCGACTGTCATCTTTCCTGAACTGTATCCTCCCACCTCACGAGACACCAACCGTCAAGATGTCGACCGAAAGCAGCGCCAGCCCCATAGGTATGCATGACTAGACTTACAAGAGGCCCGACCAACATGGAGAAAGGGCCCCGTGTCATGCTAACGCGACTGCTCACTCCCTTAGGTATCGCCAACCTGCCCAACCAGCGACACAAGATTGTTGCTAAGAGGGGTGCCGCCTTCACTATTATGGTTCGTGAGAAAGGCTCTGCAGCTTGTCGCATATCACCCCTGACTCCTATTACAGGTTGCTGGCGAATCTGGCCTCGGCAAGACGACATTCATCAACACCCTTTTCTCGACGACCATCAAGAACTATGCCGACCACAAGCGGAGGCACCAGAAGCAGGTCGACAAGACCGTCGAGATCGAGATCACAAAGGCCGAGCTGGAGGAGAAGTTCTTCAAGGGTATGCATATTTCTGGCGAATCGCCGGAATCGCGTGCTAAAACTGACTGACCCGACACAGTCCGCCTGACCGTCATCGACACCCCTGGCTTCGGTGACTACGTCAACAACCGCGACTCCTGGATGCCAATTATCGAATTCCTCGACGACCAGCACGAGTCTTACATGTTGCAAGAGCAACAGCCCCGCCGAAATGACAAGATCGACCTGCGTGTCCACGCTTGCTTGTACTTTATCCGTCCCACAGGCCACACCCTGAAGCCTCTCGACATCGAGGTCATGAAGAGGCTCTGCTCTCGCGTCAACTTGATCCCAGTGATTGCCAAGGCCGATACTCTCAGCCCTGCTGACCTGGCTATGTTCAAGCAACGCGTATGTAGCTCCGCTGTCGAAGCACGTGTTGTCAGGCACTGACGTTTCAAACCAGATCCGAGCTGTCATTGAGGCCCAGAGCATCAAAATCTACCAGCCACCTGTTGAGGAGGACGACGAGGCAGCAGCGCAGCACGCCCGCAGCCTGATGGCCGCCATGCCTTTCGCTGTCATCGGATCCGAGAAGGACGTCAAGACTGGCGATGGCCGCATCGTCAAGGGAAGACAGTACTCGTGGGGTGTTGCCGAGGTTGAGAACGAGGACCACTGCGATTTCAAGAAGCTCCGATCGATCCTCATCCGCACCCACATGCTCGACCTCATCCACACCACCGAGGAGCTTCACTACGAGGCCTACCGCGCCCAGCAGATGGAGACGCGCAAGTTCGGCGAGGCCCGCCCCCGGAAGCTGGACAACCCCAAGTTCAAGGAGGAAGAGGAGGCACTCCGGAAGCGCTTCACCGAGCAGGTCAAGATCGAGGAGCAGCGCTTCAGACAATGGGAGCAGAAGCTCATTGCTGAGCGTGATCGCCTTAACAAGGATCTGGAGCAGACTCATGCCCAGATCAAGTCACTGGAGCAGGAGCTGGAGCAGATGCAGGGCAGCGCGGTCCGCAGCCACGGTCGTCGTTAGGGTCACGAAGTGGTGGTTTAGATCCAGCGGTCGACTTCTTGGCAACGACCAAATTCACCGTTTCGGAGTTTATGGTAGCCTAAAGAGGCAGGTTTTCAACAAGGTTCACTGACACGGGGAGCTAAGAGGACACGCGCCTGCGAAACTGCTCGGGAGCTTTGCTTGTGACTTGGGAGTGCGCGTTGACCGGCCTCGGGGATAGAGGATAATTATTTCCTCCGGCACGCAGTCGTTTTCTTTCTTCGTCCTTCTCAAGGGCTGAGATCAAAACACAGGGCAGAAATGTTGGAGCAGCGAGCAAGGCCATACCCGTTTTTTTTTGTGCCGTTCTGTTACTATTTCGCGGCCTTTCTCAGACCCGACCCCCTATTTTTTTTATTCGATTTCGAGATAGCCTTGATGTAATTCCCTTCACCTTTTCATGATACCAATTAATGAGAATGGCTGCCCCTTGAGACCTCATTGCATGACTGACATGACATGGGCATACGGCATGATTAAATTGGCCTTGAATTAATCACATCATCCATGACACTTCCAGCACCCCATTCATACAACTGGTATAAGTAATCAGATATGCACCCAGTTCCCGGATTGCCAAATGCTAGTTAATCAGGGATTACCCCACTGCTATTTAGACAGCGTCCATCATAGCCCTCTTTAGCAATTGCTCGTTTTTGTTACCTAGTTTTGACACGTGCAGGAACACGTCAACGCCATAGCCCCAAAGGCTCTGTAATTCCAGACCACCTGCCCAGTACTCAGCATAGATGCGGCTCAGCGGCAGGCCCATCCCGAGACGCAGGTTGGGCGGCCTGCTCGTCAGGGACGACAGGGAGCTCACGTAGCTCGCCATGGCGGCGCTCGCTTTGACCTCGCTCTCGGGAGGGTCGTGGACGCGCACCTCCTGCAGGGTGGCGGCCATCCTGGGGACGCGGGTCAGGTTGGCCAGGATCTGCTGGCTCTTGGGGCCCTTGCAGAAGGACCACAGGTGGGGGAGGACGTCGCGCGGGATGCCGCCGCCCTGGTCGGACACGCGGATCGCGACGTGCTTGGAGGACTCGCAGATGGTCACCTCGATGGGCGGGGGCCGGCGCCCGGCGTGGCCGTCCTGGATCTGCCGCTCGATGAGGGACTGGACCGAGTTGCGGAGGAGCTCCCCGATGACATACTCTATGTGGCTGAGGATGAAGGGGAAGTTGGCGTCCTGGTGGCCGGCGAGCATGATCTCGGGCAGGGCGACGCCGTCGCCGTAGGCGGACCTGGCTAGGTCGAGGACGGCCTGACCGCAGCGCTGGATCACGTCGGCGGCGTTGCACTTCAGGAACACCTTGCCGACAAAGTCACTGTCTGGGACGGTGACGCCCGGTTCGAAGGCGGGCGAGTGGAACGTCTCGGTGAGGGAGAGGTGCTGCTCGGCTATGACGCGACGGGAGATCCTGGAGCGCAGGATGGCGTTCATGAAGAGGTCCAGCTCCTCGGCCGGCATCAAGTCGTCGGCGCTCACCTCGAGGATGCCCATGGCCAGCTTTGGGATCACCGACAGGTGGGCCTTGAGGGTGGTGCTGATGTCCCGGCAGAAGGAGTCATTCTCCTCGAGGGAGCGGATCTCAGGCAGCCGCCTGAACTTGTCGAACGCATCGTAGTACAGCTCGTACACGTCGTTGAAGTGGTGGTTGGCCACGACACAGTACGGGAGGGTCTGCATGTCTCGGATGCGATGTGCAATCCTACATTGGTCATAGCTTTAGCGAACAAGGCCGATTCCAAGGCCGGGCGACGCAGCCTGCGGCACTGCGCACGCAACGCATCGCTGCGCAACCGGTCTGACTCGTGGCTCACTCCTCCGGCCACTCTCACGTACCTCCTCGGGAGCTCCGTCCTCACATAGTTGGCGGAGCTGAGCAGCCTCTGCTCGTTCAGGGAGCGACCAAATACCATGAGCTGGCGGAGGCTGATGGGCCTCGCCTCCTTCCCGACCCAGCTGATTCACGGTCAGCGGGAAACCGAGGCTTTCTCTCTCTCTCTCTCGGGGAGGGTAGGCATGGCGTGGCTGGCTAGACGTACTCGTCGAGGGCAGAGAAGGCCCTCCACCTGTGATTGTGCATCACGGAACGCGTCTGGTGGTCGCGTGCGCGGTACACTGGCCGTCGAGCTTGTCCAGCCAGGCGCTTGGCGGCCGGTGGTCTAAGGGTCGGTCTCATCCCCAAGCTTGCTGATGAGGCGATGCTGCCCCGCAAGCTTGACATCCCGGCGACGATTCCATGCGAATAACAAATTTTTGCGGGGATCTTGAGTCCGGGTTACAAGAAGAAGTCAAGGTGTGTGTGTGTGTGTGTGGCTGGATTTTTGTCTGCAGTCAGAGTAGTCTCGTCATGGTAGCTGGCTTGTCAAGAGCTTCAAGGCCTCCTCAAACCCAGCTGTGTACTGAATGAGTCGGGCGACAGATGCTCTGGTATTCAAGTATCTACTCCGTAGGTACTGACAGTCCTGTGTATATATCTCCTTACACGCGCAACTAAGGTCGTAGATACCCGGTACTTATAGGTTAAATATAGTATATAAGCCCTATAACTACATTTATATAAAAATTACTTTATAGCTACCTATTTATAACTAAAGTTAATATAATATTTAAGCTTAGCTTAATTAGAAGTATATATATTATTTTATTTACTATATTAATTATATAGAAATTAATTAAATAAAAGTATTTTAAATAGTTTTTTTAAGTTTTTTTAATATTATTTTTACTTATATTATTAAATTATATTATCTTTTTATTAAAAAGTAATATCCTCTTTTAATATAAAAAGAAAGGGTTAAAGTATTTAAGTACTTACTTACTTAAGTTACTTTAGCTAAAATTAATACCTTACTTTTTATTTACTTCCTAGTTTTTATTAACCATTTATATTCTTTAAGTTCCTCTACTAAGCTAGAACTATAATAAGTATCCTAAAG
>MAVT02001609.1:0-11141 GCA_001702395.2 Diaporthe helianthi
GTAAAAGTACTATTTACTATATAACTTAGGTAAATTACTTAAAATAAGCAATGTTAAAATACTACTATTACTTTATCTAAGGTTCTAGCTCTACTTTATAATATATATTCTAATAGTAAAATTAACTAACTCTAAGTACCTTTTTTTATAAAACTACTTTAAAGTAATTAAATAAACTACTAAGATAAACTTAAGTAAGGATGCTATATTCTATTACTATATATAGCTCTAGCTATATAGCTCTATTTAGAAATTATTAAAATGTTTAATAAAGTTCGTAAATAGTATATTTATTAAATAAATTAAGGTTTTATAGTTTATTATATATCTTTAAAAACCTAAAGATTTAACTATATATTATTTATATAGTTATATATTTCTTAAAACTTTATATAAACTTTAAAAGTATAATAGTTTAATATTAAAATTTTAATACTTCTTCTATATTTTTAATAATATAAATCTTTAAATATAGTATATATATTAAATTATAAGTAGTTTTAATGCTTTTCTTATATATTATATTAAGCTTTTATTTAATACTTATCTATCTAAGTTTAATATATTTATTTAATAATTTAGAATTTTAATATTCTTCTTTTTAGAAATATATATATAAATGTATAAAAACGTATCACAACTCTGAATAGAACCTAGGATCCCCTAACTCTATATTATATATAGTATGTGCTTAAAAATACAACCCTCTAAGTGCTTATTCCTACTGGAAGAAAAAGCTCCTTAAGCAGTGCAGTGAAACAAGCTGTCTGCCCCATGAATCGAACATGGGTTTCTTCGGGCCGTCGAGTTCTTCTTAGAAACCACAACGAAGTGTACTAACCACTATACTAGGCAGACATTGTGCCAAGATTGAATCTCCACTTTCGCCACGGCGTCATCAGCATCACCTCTACGGATTCTGAATCACTCAGTAAATCAATGGCTAAGCCGTCAGTGGAGCGAGGAGGAGTCGAGGAACTTTGTACTTAATCCAGTACATATGTAGGGGATATATCAACGTGCTCTGTTCTTCGGGTCGGGCACGTTGACTCTCTAGAGATGATTGACATGCCCTTTCATGTGATTCTTCATTTTAACTGCACCACCACGGGGAGTAAATGGTTAAGCAGCAAAGAGCAAGTGGCTGTGTTCTTCACGTATATTTCTCTCATGCGGCGGGCTGTGGCCTATATTTCGGTACTCACAAAGAGGCTTGTCGCACTTCCGGCGGTGTATAGTAATCTTCCAAGATTGCCATTCTGCCTAGGTAGTTGTCAAACGTATTACAACGCTATCTGTTGGAAACATACTGCATAAAACATAAAGCATGTTTTGACGGTGGTGCCTCTGTACAGGGTAGAAGACTCGGAGTACCTAATTTCGCAGGTGCCGCTATTTAGGTTCCAAAGTGGAATTTATGAAATGATTCTATAAAATCTAGTTTTGAGCCTCGGCCGTAAGTCGAACACTTACACGCATGCCCTCGTGGTGATTGTGCGTATTACGGGAAGAGTGAATTGACGGCGCCGTCGGGACATCGGAATGTTCTCCCTCGCCTTGTCTGTGCGGCTGCCACGAGGCTGACATATGGACTTGTGACGTAAACAGACGTAGTGCATTGTATTCCTTCTGCATTGCTATCGCTACTTTCTGTTTATGGAAAGTTTGGTGTTTGAGCTTTCATCACTGCGCGAAGGAATTGCATACACTTTACGTGCATGGGGATTGACAAGGAAAACCATATAAGACTTGGAGAGATAAAAGGTTCCAAGATTGGCACATGGGAAATCAGGTATCATTGATTATACCTAAGTATTGGTCACATCATTGATGGAGGTGATAATAATTGAACAAAGCACAACGCAAACGGAATTCGTGGTGCCAGAGAAGTTTTTGCTTGAGCGTACCTGTACGTGTTCGACACGGCTGGTTTCTTTGTATCCAATTGGCAGCACTTGGGTGGCCTCAATCCAAAAGATTTGATATTCTCGTTACCTAAGTAGGTACACAGCAGCGGCACAACTCCCTGGGTCGTGAACTTGAAGAAAAAACATCACCCAAAGCATCTCTAAAGGTCAACAACAGCTCAAGAAAGACCAGCGCAATGGCGGCGGACCTGCAAACACAAGCCTCTTTCCGCGACTGGGCACGGCGCACTCAAGATGCTGTAGCGCGCACGGTAAGGCAATTATTCCCGGGCTTAGGAGGAGATCCCGACGACCCGGGGCGAGTGATGAGCGAGTGGCGGCGGGCGCGAAATCATGTCCCCTTTATACCCGAATGGACGGACCCTGAGTGGTCGCCGACGGTGCAATTCTCGCCCATGGGAACGAGGAAGAGGGACATTTATGTGACCACAGGGGAGGTCATGAGGCCTGCGATTCTTCCGAGGGACGCGGACAAGAACCCGACGGACTTTGCTCGGTACGAACCTTGGAACGCGAGTTACTTTCTCTCATCAACCCACTTTTTCTTGGATAAGTTATAACGTGACTTGTGTCTGGCTGGTTATTAACTTTGCCTGACAAACTATTATAGCCGCTTCGGCATCTACCCCAAGACCAGGCCAGACGATAATGACCCGGCCGTCGGTCGATCTCTCGTCACGCCGACGACATCCAGCATCGGTCAGGGCGCGGCGGGCGTGTTCACATTGGGAGAGGCAGAGGCCTGGCAATCATATGTTTTTAACGGGCCAACGGCCAAAGAGGTTAGTATGGCTTTGGACTCTACTGGACCGACCCTTTTCGTCAAACTCGCGTCTGAAACTGGGCGCTCCCCTAGATGATAGACCACCGAATATACGTTCCGGGCTACGAATCTAATGAACCTGGCCTAGAAGGGGACTTGCACCCGTAAGTCGCTCACGCAACACTGAGAAGCAGCTTGTTGGTGGTGCATTACTAATATTCTCTGGTGATGACGCCCCAGTCTCTTGGCGAGGGAGAAATGGCTACGTCCAAGCCAGGACAGATTAACCGGAAATGTTAACAATTTTCGATGGAGATTCGGAGATTCAGAAGGAGACTACAACCCTGACGTGAGTTGTGCATCCGAGTACCCGTCTTCAACGTTCTGAAGTCGATCTTTTAACATAGTTTCTCTTCCTCTAGGACGACAGAGTCTGGGAAGCCATAAAGCCAGCGCTTCAACTAGTAACAAAGGTTCTGTACTCAAACCACCCATTTTGGTGAGCATCAAACCTGACCGACCTGTTTATCTTGTTTTGTTTTGAGGCTGAGATGCCAGGGCGGTACCACAGGAACGCAGCCCTCAGCCTTTATCACATACGTCCAGTACCTGAGCACGCGGACGGGCGTACAAAAGAGGCCCGAGAGGCGAACGGTGCCCCGCTGCCAGCGCTGTGGATAGATGAGAATACGCCGGGGATGCATAAGGAAGCAGCAGAACTTCGGCAGCTGGGCTTCAAGTCCAGAGAGACAACCGAGGCGATTTTGAAACAGTGTAATAATCTACGACCATAATTCCTATTCTCATCTTTTGCGTAGCAGGTACCCTAGGGTATATACGTGGCTAACCCGATCTGCGCATTCGACCATATTTTAGATCTTCGTTTTTCCATCTCTATGTTGCAGCATACATTGGGTGCGCAGGGCATCACCTTTAGCAGCGGCTTGTTTAATCCTGATGGCCGAAATGACCGCATTGGGATCCTGAGTAAGTTAAAAGGATGCTATGCAATCGAGCAGTTAGAAACAGGACACAACTACTAATACTAGCATGCACATCCTAAGGATCATCCAATTCCGCGTTTTACTAATCCGATATGCCATGGCTAACAAGTGATGTGCTAGTTAACCCATCCATCGTGTGGCAATTAATGACGACAGAATTCCCTGAGGTTCGAATAGCGACAACATTCCACCTGGCGGACATTATACTTCACGAGCTGGCCGTGAGTGAAAACCATTTTGAATCCCCCTGTTCTGGAATAAGCATCTGATACAAAGTATTCTGGCTCACAGCACGCATGTCAATGTGAGTAAAGACATATTTATTATATATATGTATACCTCGTGGCAGACCGGCCATTCTTGGAATCCAGACTAAACAATAATATTAAAGTTGCGAGTGAATTGCTTCTAAGGAAGCCAGATACCACGTTAGAAGCTATAAGAGATACGAACTTGGGAATAACACCAGAAATTGCTGGCCGGTTCCCTCTACTGCGCCGCTCGATGCTAGGCAAAGCTGTGGGACAGGAAGCAGCAGCTCAACCGCGTCAAGGCTTCTTGTAAGTCGCCCATCTGTTTCACGCAGTAGTCAGGCATGATATCATTGCCAGCTACAACCAGCAGCACCTGTAATGTTTTAAATCGCCCTCTAAAACATCTACTTCTGTAAAGCCTCGCTAACAGTATTATTTTGATAAAAATCGTAGCTTCCAGGATAGTCCACAATGTGAGGAGGGCAGGAGCTTTGAAAAGGAGGTTCGCGTCTTTCCGCACACAGTCTTCCTTGTGATGACTCAATTTGCTTTGCTCAGAGACTGACAAATCAAAATATAGCTCTGGGGCGTTATTCCGCACATTGGAATCAACCATGGGTATAACCCGGGAGAGCTCACCACGTTGAGACCCTTTATCAACGCCTTGTCCTGGCCCACGAGTCACCTCGCGGTAGACCTGCAGCACGAAGACGTCGACAGGTCCTTCTATGCTCCGTATGCCACAGGAGACTACAGCGGCTTTTTACTAAACCCTCCCGCTCCCGTTTTCGACCAATCACGACCCATACCAATCGATCACTACGCCCAGTTCTTCCACGAGTCCTTTTGGCAGAACCAGTTCACGAGGTTTGGCCATCAGGCGTTAAAACTTGTGCCATCGCAAGATGCATTAATGAATTTGCTGCCACGCGGAAATCGTCTTGTCAATTTTGAAATAAGACGTGAGCTGAGTGCTGAAGACTATCACTACTTTTCTGAAACGCTTCTTCCCTTACTGTGAGTTTCCGACCTTGCGTTTGACCGCCTTACTAGAACATCTAAATTACGCTCCCTCCTATCCAAGGTCATTGCCAAGATGAAAACCACATGGACGGATTCTAATGGTCATCGTGGTCCATGGGCTTAAGCTGCACAAGCTAGGTCATGGACTGTGTGTACTACTCGAATTGTCCGAGTGGTGGTGGAGACGAACTTGCACTGTTGTAATAACGACATGGACCTGGTCGAGGTGAAATATTTGAAAAAGACTTTCGGAAGGACTGACGAAATACACGTCTTTTGTAGGAAGAGCTTGCAGCAGTACTTACTGGTCGACTGGCTGGTCTTGGAAACGAACTCACTGGTGCTCGAGCAAGTCACACACCACCGGCTTCACTATGAAGCCAGGACTTGGATTAAGACATACGGAGATATAATTTCCCTACTTGACAAGTCTATAGCCGACATTAATCAAGTTGGCGGCGAAATGACACTTAGGATATCACACGGCAGGCAAGGTTGGCTCACAGTTGCCTTGCAGCAAACAATCATGACGAATCGTAAGAATCGGGCCCCAAGACTAACCATGCTTATCAACCTCTTTCTGAAGCTCCATTACTTCGTAGCTTCTTAACGGCATACAATCAAGAGACAATCCCTACACTAGAAAGAATTGAGCTATAGTCGGACACATCTGGAGTAAAACAGTGTGCTAACATTCATCTCTACCCACAGTCCAGCAAAATGTTACCAATTTTGTCACTGACGACCTATTGGAGGTTGACCGATTATTGAGAAACTCTATACAATACGGACAGTCGGTCATCGCCATGTATTCCCTCCTCCCGCAGCCAAGCCAAAGACAAGCCGTACACCGGAACCACATGATACCCCTGAGAGGACACCTGACCTCGGTCCGTAACAAATTGACAGTGTTCATACAAAATCTGCAGGGCTTCATCACGGCAGCCGCCGCTGTGAGGCCCTTCGGGCCCGACAGCCAGAGCTTCCTTGCCCCCGTGGTGACGACGCTGACGGACTACGTCGGGCCAGCCGTGCAGGCCGCCCAAGTCAACCTCGCCAACCTCGCCCGCACCATCGCGCTCCTGGCCGACGATCTCGTCGCCCCCGGGCTCGACTACTCGGCCCACCCGCACGCGCTGCCGCATGTGCCCCTGGCCAGGAAGCACGTCACGCAGCGCGATCTCTACCGGAGGGCCGCGGCGCGGGCCCTGGCCTATCTCAACTCGATGGATCGGAACCGTGCCGCCATTGGTGTTCAGAAGTGGCTGGCTGTGCTTGCGAGGATCCGTGGTGAGAAGGAGGGTGCCCTGGAGGCATACCCGGTTGATATAAACGTGGACTCGCCCGGGAGTGGATCTCAAGCTCCGAGTAGTAGTTCTCCGAGTGGTAGTTCTCCGAGTGGTAGCTCTCGGAGTGGTAGCTATGCGATTGGTAGCTCTCCGAGAATACCTGGTGGGTTCCCCCGGAGTCCTGGGAGGGCATGAAGGAAGATGGGGTTGAGGGCGCGGTAGATGCCCGGGTGTGTACGTTTAGTTGGGCTAGTGTTTACTTTCAGTCGGTAGTAAATTGATATTTGTCTCGATTGTGGCTTTACCACCCGGATTCCTTTACTATGCTTGGTGTCTGATTATAAAGCCTAGGTGCTGTCTGATTCTAAAGCTTACGACTGTTGGAATATTCTATGTTATGAGTATTACTGATATGAGAAATTTACTCCGACGAATAAGTTGAACAAATGTAGAGTTTGTAAAACCTATCTAAACATTATTATGAACAACTAATGTAATCATTTATACCACTATCCAACAGTTATAATTTGTACATATAAACCTAGAGATATGGAAGACTTACCTAGGTATACAAAGGCTACCTAGGTACATAGAGAAGAGTCTGATAACTAAGTATCTAGGTACACAGTACATAGATAGATGTATAGTTGAAAGGGAAAATATAATGTGTCCGAAGTCCTACTATTTCTATGGTACAGAAAATAAAACTGAGTTCTATTGCCAAGTCACCCTAGGTAGGTGCCGTGTTAGAATGGAAGCCGTTGCTCAAATAGCCTCAAAGTGCTCACTCAGGTGAGCTCCCCAGGCTCATGCCACAAGTTTAATTCTTGGAAGGACGGTCGGCAGTAATCTCCCCCAATAATCTATCCGCGCCGGCTTTGAGGAGCCTCGAAGCCAGATCTCGGCCAACGCTTTCCGCTGCATTGGTTGTGTCGACCTTTGCGTCGACTGAATCTTCGACGCTCCGAGTCCCGTCCAGGCTGACAACTATGGCCCTGATTCTCAAGAAGCCCTGCTGAGATTCGTGATCAACCCATTCCGTTTCGACCCCGATAGGAACACTACAGCCTCCTTCAAGTCTTCGCAGGAGGGCTCGCTCGGCGAGACAAGCGAGAGTCGACTTCCGGTCGCTAAGCTGAGCCAGCAGTTCCAATGTCTTCTGGTCCCCCTTCCGGATTTCCAACCCCAGCGCTCCCTGGCCAACGGCGTGGAAGATACCGCCATCCTTTGACCCTAAATACTGAGTAATCCGATCCTTCAGCCCAACACGTTCTAGGCCGCAGGCTGACATGATCATGCACGTGTATTCCCCCGCAGGATCGTCCACTTTGGCCAACCGGGTTTCAACATTCCCGCGGAGGTTGGCAAAGCGCAGATGGGGGTACAGCCGGCTGAGCTGCGCTGAGCGGCGTACTGATGAGGTGCCAACTAGGGCTCCGTCTGGGAGCGTGGACAGACTGGTATAGCGCAGGCCCGCCTTGACAATCAGAGCATCTCTCGGGTCGTCGCGCAGTGGGATGGCTCCCAATTCGCACGTGTCTGGGAGTGCGGTAGGCATATCTACAGTTATGCGAAGATAATAAATTCTCAGTCAGGTTGAACTTTTGGCTGAAGGCTTGGGGCAAAGCACGTCACCCTTGAGGCAGTGGACTACGACGTCCAATTCTCCTGCATTAAGCTTATCCTCCAGCTCGGCAGTCCATAAGCTCTTGGCGTTGAAGTTGTACAGGGCTGTGTTCTGGTCCTTGTCGCCCAGCGTGCGCATGGCTTCAATTTCAAATTTGCGGCCGGGGCAGATCTTTTGCAAGCTGTCTCGTATGCCCTCGGCCTGGACCATGGCGAGATTAGACCGCCGGGTACCGATGCGGAAAGGAGGCTGCTCAGAGGCAGGAGAAGCGTTGTCCGTCATGCTGGAGAAATAGAAATGACAGGAATAGTCTAAAGCCGAGTTCGATGATAGTTGCTTGGGTTGATAACCTGAGGAGAAGAGAAGGTACTTCGCTGAGTACTTATCTCGAACCAGTGCATTTATCCAGGGCAAAGCCGCCACGGATCTTGAATAGTATTACTAGTATACTAAGTAGGTAGAGGGATATCCTGTGATGATAAGCAGTCGAGAAGATCCGCAGGCCTTAATAAGCCACCTGAAGTCAGAGGCGGAAAATTTCGGTCGGACACGGTTGTGTCGCTCTATTGGTTGATCACCCGCTCGTTGGTGTGGGTGGGGCTGCGAAAGAAAACACCTCTTACAAATACAAAAAGTGATATTTTAGCCTACTATTACAGCTTTAAATCTAAATATTTGATTATTTTAAAAGTTTACTATACTTTATAATAGAAGGAGTAATAGTACGAATTAATGTAAACTTTTACAATGTATATAAAAGTATACTATAGATCTAAAACATAAGATACATTATTAAAATATATATAATTAATTTTAAAATAATATAAAGTAATTATAAAAAGTTTAATTTAATTATTATTAGTATATAAGACTATATAAAACTTTTATTATAGAAATAGGAATGAAAAATGATATATTCTTTTGTTTTCTTTAATTAATATATAGTTACTTTAAAACTTAAAGGCTTTAGCTATAACTATATTCATACTCTAAGGGGTTCTCAGTGATATTGGCAATCGTGGCCGGCTGCAAGGTCACTATACCACCCGAAACAAAGCTTAGACAACGACAATGATGAGGAGCACAGGAAGATCGTGCACCTGGGCACGAAGCGGAACAGGACCAGCACGATGACTGTCCCGATGCAGCACGGTATCATGATAGTCATGTCGCCGTACTTGTCTGCCAGCCAATTAGGCACGAGGCTACCTAGCTGAATAGCTGCATTCGTGACGCTGAGAATGTAGAACCACAGCTCTATGTCGACGCCGAGGCCGATGGGTTATGTCTCTATGAATAGAGCCAATCATCAGGCCAAAAGTTGGAGATACGATTTGATCCTTGTCAACAATAGACGTATTCAACAGTTGTGGTCGTGAATGATGCAATTAAAATGACCTACCGATACAAAAGGCCACAAATGGGCCATCTCTGAAGTGCCGAGAGTTGGAGAAGGCTCCACGCTTCTTCATGTTATACCTAAGGCGTAAGGCGGCCATGCATGATACTTGGCGTCCCGTGACAATAAAGGCGAAGACTCTCACTGCCCATGGAAATCCAAGAGCCGTGACAAGTATCCTCTCCATAATTGGGTACAGAATGCCTGCAAGACAACTTGCGGTCGCAGCAATGCCAGTGGCAACGATGCCTTCACCAAAGTTTGAACGGGCGACAGGCTGTGATCGGGGCAGTCCTGAAGTCCTGCAACGGCAAGACTTAGCTACTTCAGAGAGGTGTTTGGGGACGGTTCACCCCGGTGGGACCAAACTTCAAGGGCAGTTTCTAAAATGAGCCATGAGAAAAAAAACCCAGTGGCCTGTAGTTGGATCGATGTGTGGCCTCACAAGTGCTCGGGCAGGATCTCGCCGGTCCCTCCCAGCTGCTCCGGATGGAACCATAAAAACGAAAAAAGACGACCTCCCCAAATATAAAGTGTAGAATACGTTGCATTTCCGGGACTCGCCCACCAGCATACAGGTGCGAAGTTCCAACAAGGACTTTTAATACCTAGGTAGGGTAGTACTTGGGCGGCCTAGGATACCAGCCAGAAGCCCACGTTACATGTACACATGCATGCAGTCCACGACGACGCAGCAACACAATATTCAGCCCATAGATCCCAAGATTCCAAATCGGACTCGTTTAGCACGTGCTGTCTGGACCCCAGAAGGTCATTGCATAAAGCTGGGACCTATGTACGGGGCTGCCAGTGCGGTAGGACTGACAAACCAATCATAAAAGCGGCAGCGCCGGCCGTATTACAGCTCGAGGTATGACAGCACAACTGCTTGCTGACCGTTCGGGCCTGCTCCGGAATTCCGAACTATTACAGGTGTGAGCATTATCGGAGGATCATCTCAGGGGTACGCTGGTCCTTGGTTAGCAGGCTCTGCTGCTTGTGGGGACTGTAGCCCCAGCTTCCCAAGGGTTGTTATAATCGGAGAAAGTTTATTTGAGCCCCAAATATACTAGAATATCTCCGCGCAACTACAGGCTTGTCGCTCAGCAGCATTCAAATGTTTCTTTAATCCGATGGCACTAGATACCATACCTGTCTGGGGGTTAAGCCTTGAGCGAAAATTTTGAAATGCAAATTCTGTCCTCGTCGTCATAGCCATCACGACTCGGATGCACTGGGCACTTCGCGGCGTTGCTTACTCGCTCACTAGGTACAGAATGCGATTTGCGACGCAAATGGATCCGCGGGTCAAGCAGGTATTTGTCCTTTGCCACTTCTTTGATGATGGTATAAGCGGAGGTAAAATTTGCGGAAAATCCAGAAGATTCTTGTCTTGTTCGCACTGGTCCCAAGTGCCAAGGACGTCTCGGCTACTGGATACTTAAGTATCGACCCAGTGCTATGCTATTCGTCTAGAATAGTCTATGGATGGGAACTAACTGCTACGCATTATAGTTCTGAAACTTGTAAGCTGATTGGTCGAGCGCTTAACGCCTGTACGGACCACTACAAGACTGACTATATACACCATAGTTCCGAAACTTGTAATCTGATTAGTTAAGCGCTCGACGCCTACATAGATCCTATAACCCCTAACCCTAGGTTAAGGGGGGGTATAAGCTAGAGGCCTATAGCGCTATAGGCAAGGGGGTATACCTTCTCTATATTTAGTAGTTTCTTTAATTAAAGTACTAGTATAAACTATATATAGGCTATATATATTTAAATTAATAAAATTAAACTTAATCTCTATTAACTAAATAAGAAAGAGGACTATAAAGGTACTATTTATAT
>MAVT02001610.1:0-11141 GCA_001702395.2 Diaporthe helianthi
CATATATTTTTATAGTTATATATTTATATATTTATATATTATTATATATTTATAACTTTATATTTAAGCTTAACTACATTTAATAGTAATAGTAATAGTATATTTAAAGCTATCTTTTAGTAGTAATATTAAATAGTTAACCTATTATACTGAAACTTATTTTATAGCTACTTATTAAGTACTTTAAAGTAATAATAAGTTAAAGTATAGATAAAATTCTAGTTACTATAATTTAGTATTAGTTAAGTAGTAGTTACTTATTATTAGAGCCTTAGTTTACGTTTTTAATAGTATAGGTAACGTAGAAGAGGATATTTAGGTGAAATTATAGGTTTCTTAACCCTATAGCTAAATTTTGGTTTGGTGCTAGGGAGCTGGTAATCAAACTAGGGGGGGCTAGACTTCGTTATTCCTAGACAGTAGTACTAGCTAGGAAATCTGTTTTATAATAATACTATATCTAACAATATAAGTCGATGAACATTTCCTATAAGTGTCTAAAACCCTAGCTCGGTATAAGCTACTATAATAAATGAAATTATTTTAAATTAGGTTACGAATAAGCTTGTAATATATTTTTAAGAAATATTAATTATTACAGCTTATTATTTGTTTTAATAGTTAATTCAATTACTAAAATCATTTTATTCATATATAGCATTTACATCGAGTATTAAGTATTTCATTACCTAGTATAATAATTGTTTTAACTTAAATAATTAATAAAACTTAGTAAGTATATTTAAGTATATTTTATACTTTAAGCTATATAGGGAAGATTATACATACAAAGTATGCGTATTAAAAGTATAAGTTATTAAAATAAATGAAGTAGTTTTATAAATAAAGTATATAGTATAATGGTAGATTGTAAGACTTGAAGGGAAATGTAGTGTTTAGATTTAGCTGATCGGGTTTATGGACGTCTTATATTTCATGTAGGAATTAAAAAAGAAAACTATCTGTCTGTCATACAAATACAAACTACCTAATTGTACATGGGTCTGTTTGAAAATCCATTTAGATCCCAACGTGTCAGTAGAGGCACTTGTGTTAAGGTAAACAAGTGCTAAATTAGACACCTTCACATAGGTTCTCTTTCCAGCTGGTGGATGGGGTGCTTTTTCAATGCCCCAGCTCAGGGGCGACACCGTCCATGTCCTCGGCTGATATCTCCATTCCCTTGTCGTATCCAGAAAAGGACACCTTCCACACGTTCTCGTTCCTGGGACGCAACTCGATGTTGATGTCCGAGTTAGGAACGGGCATCGCATTAACCAGCGACGAATTGGCTGTCGTGGGCTTGATCCATGTGCCAATCACAGGTCTGAGATCGAACCGAAGAACGAGTAGAGCAGAGAACATGAGGATCTCGGTGGATGCAAAATGCCGTCCAGGGCAGAGTGTGGTCCCGCCGCCAAACCCACGGAAAGCAACTAGGTTGACGCGCTTTTTCCCAGCAGCAAACCTCTCGTGGTCGAATGTGTCGACACTGTCACCCCATACTTCTTAGTTTGTGTGCTGCACCTTGGACGGCATCATGATGGTGCTTCCCTTCTTGAAGAGGTAATTGTTGCCGAGCTGGTAATCCTCCATGGCGATACGGGTGGCCGTGCTGGTTGAGTGCAATCGCATCGTTTCTTTGAAGGTAGAGAGCAAGAGGGGACAAGATGATTTGACATGGGCTATATCAATGGTGCACATGCTGTCCTCATCTCGCCGCACACCCTTGGTCAACTTATCCCTGATGGACTCAAGGACCACTGCGTTAGAGAAAATATGATACACCATCCAAAATGCTCCCGGGAGAGTGTTAGTGATGATGGCCTAACTCCCTGCAACTTCGATTCTGGCCGTCTCCATCAGATGGATGCCGAAATCATCATTGATTTTGACACAAACTTTCACCAGCTCTGACCCTTGGAGATGTAACCCTGAGCTGAAATATTTCTCCCAGGCTTTGACCATGTATTCACGGGCCTTAAAACTGTCCCTCGCCGAGAATTGAGGCAAGAGCTTCAAGATGAACATCATCATCTTCGGTTCAAATGTGCTATGCCAGTAAGCAACGCATCCAACACCCAACTCAGACATCACTTACTACCAGGCCTCCTCCATAGTGGGGTCACGGAACGGGTTTTTCGGGCCATAGACGCCCTCAGTTGACGCCATAAGCAATTCATGGCGAACCCATTTCCACAGCTGTATCTCGGTGGTCTTCTTCTTCGACCATGCGTCCAGTGACCCGGCAATGACTTGGATTGCTCGTCTGTTCATGGCATCCAATGCTGGTCCAGCACTGAGGGCAGAATGGACGTATTTGGGAAAGCTCATCAGATAGCCATGATCTTTGTTCACGTCACGACCTATGATGTCGACTGTCTCTTTTTTGCAACCTAGGAGGTTGGCGGCTATGTTCGCCTCTATGGCTGTAAAAGAGAGTGCTCTGAATTGAGCTTGTATGGACGTGATAAGAGAGGCCGAGTTAACAATGTACATGCGTGAACCAGGCAGTCGCAGGGTGTATATGGGCAGATTGTATTTGTCTCTAAGAGTTGGCATTAGCATCACTTTGCTCCTAGTACCGTGATGCCAGCGCCCAAGGACATTCAATGCAATTCTTACCTCATTTGACGGTGAAAGTCGCCACCTTTCAGTGTCATGTTGATAATAGGCGTGATAAAGGGGATGGTGTCGCTGATGGAAGCGGGCTCCTTCTCATGTTGGGTGAAACGGAGGAGAGCGAGCAGAAGTACATAGGTTGCGGCAGCAACGCCGGCGGCGATCTGCAAGACTGAAGACATGCTGAATGTCTTGTGGTCCAGCTCAATAATGCCAACGGAGAAGGACATAAAGGTGTATGATTATTGATGGAAAAAATTCGGCGAGGGGACCTTTTGAAGGTCGTTGGCGAGAAGTTCGCGCTTGACCCACTCCAAGATATGGGCGTGGCCGTTGATACCATGCGCTCATTTTCTGGCCGCATCCGCCCCGTTTCCTTCTCTACGGCCCGGCCGCGCTAGATGGTGTTGGCCGAGCGTTGGCGGAGCATGCGCCTTTCCAACGCAATGGATTGAAAAGTCCTGTTGGTCAAGACTGTGGTGTTCCGGGCCAAGGTGTCGTCCTGTGTGGATCCAAAGTCACTGTTGGTTCTCAGTTCAGTTCGCACGCATGCTACCCTAGAACCAATTACAAGGCAAGGATGCATGATTACACCATTTATCAATCTCGCTCACATATGAAGATGTCCACAATGGTCTTTTTGTATGAGTTGGACGTGGGAAGAGGACGAACGGCACCTCATTACACATCCGATGTGCACAAGGTAGTACACTTGCAGAGCGCGTGGTAGGCCTTCTCGGAACTAAAAAGCGTTGCTAGTAGGTAGAGTAGAGGATTTATAATATTTCAATATCCCCCTATACTCTACTTACTATATAGCTATATTATTTTAGTTCTAAAAGTATAGTATCTCATATTTACTTAGGGGTTTAAACTTAAATTCTTAAGTAATTATAGTTTTAAAGAGTAGAAACCTTAGGTAGGCTAAGTCTAGGTAAAGACCTCCTTAGTTATTAATTACTTTTTAAGTTAGTCGCTCTTCCTGTTTTGCTATTTGGGCCTATAACCTCTTAGAACTAAGAAACATTGCTAGTAGGTAAAGTAGAGGATTGATAATATTTTAACAGGCCTAATGACATCTAGAGAGATACTTAAACATCCCGGCGCGACAATTTGTCAGGTATCTTCTATAAGCCCACATGATCTGTGTACTTCAAGTTCAAGTTGTTTCATAAGTCGAATCGGTTGACCTTATTCAAGCTCCTATTGAAGAGACTTCCAAAGAAGACATGTATCTAGGTAGCTAGCCTAGTTAAAATCTGGGTTTACCCCTTTGCACTTTGACGCTCCCGGCTTGTTATCTGCAAATCTTTCATAACCTGGACGACAATTTGGTATGAGACCATCTGATTTATAATTTACTTCCTCACGGCATAGAGTCCAGTGGATATGACTGTCCAAAATCCTGAAAACACCGTTCCCGTCGTCTACTCCCTAGGCACTTATCTGCTGAACTCCACGAGACAAATCATCAGGCGTCTTCCCGGCTACATCATCAACACTTTTCTCCTCAGCCTCTCGTAATATTTGTGCAAGCCTTCTCAGTGGATTCACAACACCACGAAGTAACTTGAGTATTTCCTTTGGGGCGCCAGCATTCAACGCAGCCAAGACAACCGCCACGCCCCGCCTCCCCTTCCAGCTCCCCGACATGCGCGACGCCGTCGCGATCCTCCGAACGACGGCGACCCCGACCCTGGACAAGTTGACATCATCCCAGGTGATAGCCTTGTGGCGCAGCTGGCCCGGCAGCATCCGAACATTGACGCTGTCGTCGTAGATCTTCTCGGCGTCCCTGACGCACATGTTATCATCCAGGTTCTCGCACTCGCGCAGGTACCGGGCATGCATCTTCCTGACGTCGTACCGCTCGAGCAGCGACATGACGTCGGCGTCCCCGAGCTCCTCGGCCAGGTCGCGCACCTCGCGCCACTCCCTGCACAGCCAGGCGCTGTTGTCCAGCAGCATCTCGGCGACGGCGTAGTCGCCATGCGCGACGGCTTGGTAGAGCGCGTTGACATGCACGCTGTCGCCCTCGAAGATGTCGGCGCCGCACTGGATGAGTAGCTTCGAGATGTTTTTCCTGCCGCTGTAGGCGGCCGCGATCAGCGGGGTTCCGTACTGGCCGCCTTCTGCGACAGCCCCGCCGCCGCTGACGCGTGCGCCGTTGTCGAGGAGGAGCCGCACCATGTCTTCGCGGCCTTTTACGATGGCGGCGTTGAGTGGGTGGCCGTAGATGCGGCATGTGGCGTTGGCGTCGAAGCCGTTGCGGAGGAGGACGGCTAGTTCTTGGATGTTGCCGGCGAGGATGGGGCCGCAGAGGTAGTCGCCCACGCGGGCGAAGGATATGTTCATGATTGAGGCTAGTGTCTGCTCCTGGGCCATCCACGATGCCAGGGAGGTGGTGGAAGCGTCTCCGAGGGTCGACTGCATGTGCTTGCTGCGGAGGAACCGCTCTTCTTCCCAGAGATTGTCGAGATCTTGAATCCCATCGCCCCATACGTAAGTTTGTGCCTGGACTTTCTCGATGCTGCCCCCCTGGGCCTCAACATGTACTTCGACGGTCTGTCTTTGCAACAAGTCCAGACGTCGTCTGCCACGGCCGCGTCTTCTCTGCCTGACCGGTGAGTGATCCTCTTCTTCGGACGAGTCGAACTCCGAGTCAGAGCTATCGTCCTCCGGCATCTTCCTGCTCCTCACAGTCATCTCATCGCCACCAAAGACAGCGTCGCAGAAGCGCAAAGCCTCAGCTCTCACCCCGAGGATCAGAAACCCCACAACCTCACCGGCAGGCGGGGTGGGCAATTCTTTGTAGCCGCGGACCTCTCGACGCTTCAATATCTGCTTTGTGAGCCGTCCGTCCTGTATGACGGCACAGTTGAGGCCACGAGGCCGCCAGCGATCGTACCCTCGGAGGATGGCTGGTGTCATTGCCTCGCTTGCGTGCTTGATGGAGAGATTCGCCTTTGCCCAGTCAGTTGTGGTGGGATGAAGCCGCCGCCTCAGCTCGGGGTCATAGACGCCTTTTGTGGATGCAACCGCGACGGCGTTGAGGATGCTGGGGAACATGAGCCGTCCGTACACAAAAAAATTCGAGTCCACGTGGCGGATTAAACTGGCCGTCGATAACTCGTACTTGGTGAAATGGTTCGTCCCAGCGAGGATGTATGAAGGCACGAGAGTTGCTTCTGGAAGGGGAAGGCTGTCCTGCTGTCTAAAAGGAGGCGGTACAACAGGCTTGGGGCAGACGAAGCTGGAGGGTTCATCTGCATCAAGTCCCGGCTGGTCTGTTGGCATGGGCCGCAGCTCTTCAGGCAGACCGGCAAATCGCACTTTCCGTGCTGGTGACTTGATAGCCACTGGCTTTATGGTGGTGGTGGTGGCTGATTGGGCCACGACGCAACTCGTGGAGGGCTTGTCAGTCCCTGGCGTGTCCTGGATGCTCTGCGGCTTGGTCTTCTCTTCACGCTCGGGGAGATTCAACTTGGCAGCGGAAACAGAGTCTGGCCTGTCCAGGTCCGGCAACTTGAGACCTTCTTCTTTGGTCTTCTTCTTAGCCTCTTCAAGCGTCAGCGGACCTTGTGTGGGAGATAGTCCATCTGGCGACTCGCAATAGGGGCATATATAGGCGTTGGAGTCACACTCGTCGATCAGCCTGCCCCTGACTTGAGCAGCTGTCGGTCGGTCTCCTGGTCCGGGCTGCAGCATGTGCGAAATAATGTTCAAGAATCCAGGATCCGCGTGCACCCGCTCACCATGCAATCGAGATATCCACAGCTTCGCTGCGGCTTGATTTGCCCAGATGGAATCTGCCCTCATGGTGCCGTTGTCTTCAAAGAATTCCCACATCTCTGCGGTGGAATGCCCCTGTAAGACATTCGCTATTTCTAAAAAGACACAGCCGAGCGACCAGACATCAGCTGCACTGTTTCGCGCCTGCGTGCCAGAATTTTAGTTGGTGATACTCTCTGACTCGTGAGATTTTTCATTGAGTGTCGACTTACACCTGTTTCATGTGTCTCGGGCGCGGAATAGCGTGGTGTAAATCCTTCGTGCTTGCCCTGTGTTGTGCTTCGGCCCTCGGTACCCCATGCTCGAGAGGTGCCAAAGTCAGATAGGTAAACATTGGAATTCGCAACGAGGATATTCGGCGGCTTGATATCGTTGTGGCGAATATTCTTTTCGTGCAAGTAGGCGAGAGCTGTTGCGAGGCAGCCTGTAAATGACCGTACGTGTCGTCGGCGCACTTTGTCATCCTTGCTTGCCTCCTTCAAATATTCCTCGAGATTCATCTCTGCAACAGGTAACATTATAATTCCAAGACATCTTGAATCAGTGTATGAGCCTTTGAACTTGACGATGTGAGGATGCCAGAGTCGCTTGAGGGCTTGGATCTCGCTTTCAAATTGTTTCAGCAGACGCTCATCAGCCAAGGACGAGTGTCCCCTGGCAATCCTCTTGCGGGCATAGACCTGTAGGGTGTTTGCGCTGAAGACTTTATCAACCGTAGTGCCGTATCGCCCGAAGCCCAGCATATTCATGGACCGGAAGTAGTCCTCGCCGCTTCCCGCGAGGTGAAGATGGGTGCCTCCATGCTCCATTGCTTCCAGGCCCTTCTCTTTGTACAGTACCGCGTGCTGCAGTTTCAAGAACTTTGCACGAATGTCCGATCCTTTGAAGAATGCTGGCAGAGTGCTGTCTGAGAAGCGTAGGGCTGAGTCCATGAGACCCTGCCGAGCAAAGTGGTCGAGCAGATCGGTGCAACCGAGGATCCTCAGGATGGAGAACATTCGCGGCCTCATACTCCATTCTCCCTTGCCGTACATCACGAGCAGCTCGTTGATGGGTTGGAATACGGAATCCCTCAACACTGCTCTCGCAGCACAAGGATCATCAGGCCGGGGAAGCCACTTGTTCAATCCTTGATTCAATTCGGCATCTGAGATGAATTTTGAGATTTTGACGTTGGGTATTTCCCTGACACCTTGGGCGTACTCTTTGGCTGTGATTTCAGAGAAATATTCAGGCTCCTCATCAGAGTCACTGAAATATGTCTCGGAATATGGTGATTGATAGATTGAAGACATGGTGCTGCTGTGGTTGGGCTGCTCAAGTGAGGGGCTCAGGGAGGCGGTCAAAAAGCACCCTCGGACACGCTTGAAGCTTCAAATATTCCAAGGTTCTTTGGTCGAGCTTGACTAGGTAGGAAAGTGAGTGCTCTATAAATCGACAACGTTGAACTTCACGGCATTGTGGCTTGCCAAGAGTAACATTGAACTTCCAAGGTTGTTACGCCTGACCATCATTTCGCCCGTGTCGATCGGGCCTCCGCCCCGTGGTGGGCTGGTTTTGTCCTACGTGAATACTGATTGAACCTAAGTGCTCAGAAGCTGAGTGGAAGCCCTCTTTGAAAAACTGACCTTGGATATGGCAGTGCAGAAACATCTGCCAATCCGAGTCTTGAACAAATGTGCTAGTAGTTGTGGCTGCAGAAGGAACAGATAAGCCACGGGCGCAGCGGGCTAGTTCGCCTTACAAATGCCACCGCAGCTGAACAAGTCAGATCTCATAACAGAAAGGCGGTGCGCTGCCTAAGTTGCCAAGCCATCTTCAGCGGTCCTGCTCAGTAGATAGTACTGCTAAAAGAAGGGAGGATCGCCAACTTAGAATGTGCTGTCATGCCGGCACTCCCTGACAGCGGTTACTGAAGTATCGATTTAACGTGAAAAGCTCACACCTCTTTCAGTCGGACCTGCAAACTCAACATAACCAAGACCACACAAAACAAGGTGACGGGGCACCTCACATTCTGTCATTTGTTTGTACAAAGGACTTCAGGAAGCCATGGACCCTGGGACTGCTCTTGGAGCAGTGTCTCTACTCTTCCAGGTGTTCTCAGGCTGCGTTGCCGGTAAGTAAAAAAGATTCTTCGGACACCCCTCGAAACAATTTGTTTGACTGTGTATGTATTGAGCTAAGATATGAGCCACAGCGTATAAGTTAGCCTCAGAGGCCAGAGGCTTAGAAAAGGATCATGGTTTCATCCGAGTCAGATTCAAGACAGAACAACATCGCTTGCTGGACTGGGCTCGCGTTGCAGGAATAGCAGAAAGCGACGGCATTTTCCTGGCCAACAGGTCCAATCGTACTGTTGCTATGGATGTGCTCGAACAGCAGTACCAGATGATCATGAGTTTCCAAACCATGGATGATCGTTTTCGACCATTCGTGAAAGACGCCATGTTTCAGGAAGAACCGGTCGACCTGGGTGAAACCCAAGAAATACAAGAGATCCATGAACACAATGCCGACAGCACAATTCCTCGATTTCCGGAGAACAGCCACCTACTCAAGATGGCATTGGTGTACTGCGACAAGACAAGAAAGCTACCCAAACGACTCCGTTGGGTATTGTCGGACCGCGCGAAGATGGAGAACCTCTTGTCGCGTCTGGCGGGAATGAACGACTTTCTTAGAGACATGCTTGACAGTTACCGGGCAGAGATGCTGCGAACTCGGCAAATCAGGACGAATTACGAAATAATCCAACTGAATACCAAAATGGACCAGCTGATCGAGATCATAAAGGCGGGCCGGAGTCCTGGTTTCGACACCACGCGAGTTCCATTGGGGTCTCTTTCCCTTGATGGCCTTCCTTACAACAAAGACCGCAAGGGCCCCGGAACGAGGCAAAATGACGACGACTTCATATCCCATCTTGTGAAGCTGGCCCAATTCAAAGCTGTTGCGTGCGCCGTTTAGGGTCAAAATCTGGACGGGTCAGTAAGAAGTGAGATTGGGATCGGAATTCCAGGCAATATCTCCCAACGACGAATTTTGCTGGAAACAAGCGCCTTGGATCTCGACCTACCAGAAAGGATATCGTATCCTCAAGGAACAACCGCAAGACGGGTGACCGGTTGGTACAACCCCTTCATCCCCGGGCAGCATAAAAGACGAAGGATCTGGGTTGAATGGAAAGCGACACCGCGAGACCCATGGACGTCAACAGCACACGATGGGCCAGAGCCAGGCGTCCTCCGACGCTTCGAGGCTCTCGTCTCCCTCCTCCGCGAGGGCGAAGTGACCGCCCAGTTCCGGGCCCCCAGGTGTCTGGGGTACTACCAGCAGCTGGCGACCGAGTCGGAGATACGCTACGGGCTCGTGTTCGAAACGCCTCCCGACGTGCACCCCGACTGCAGCCCACTGTCCCTGCGTGATCTCATCGCCGACAAGGACCGTCCCACGCCCAGCCTCACGCCACGTGTGCGCCTCATGCGGACTTTGATCGAGAGCGTTGAGAAGCTCCACGCTGTCGACTGGCTACATAAGGGTTTGCGCAGTGACAATATCATATTCTTCTTTGGTGAGCCTGAAGACAACAGGGTTGTGGATCTCAGCTGCCCCTATCTTACCGGCTTTGACTACTCGAGGCCGGCCGCATCGGTCTCGATGTCCGAGGGACCGGAGGTATGCCTTGCCGACGAGCTCTACCGGCATCCCAATGTGCAGGGCTTCAGTGCCGACGGCGCTGCCGGCCGTGGATTCAGGAAGCGCCATGATATTTACAGCTTGGGTCTAGTTCTTATCGAGATAGCGTACTGGAAGCCTTTGGAGTCCATCATTGGGGTCAGCAGTCTCAGAGACCTCCAAGCAAAGGACGTCCTCAAGGTCCGCGAGGTGCTTCTGAGCCAGAGCCATATGGAAAGTTTGCAGAGCCGGGTTGGAGACACCATAGCTCAGGTCGCTCGCAGCTGCGTGGAGGGCTCTGCCACGTCAAGACAGCCAGACAAGGAACCCGAGGACACGTTGGGGGCCGAGAAGGTCCAGATGACATTCTACGAAGCGGCTGTGCGGCCTTGTTCAAGACTTGTAATATGACGGCCAGGGTAATGATACATATCCTATGTAAAGTACGCCAAAGAATACTAGAGGTCTTAAACTTTTGCTTGATAATAATTCTACTTTCCCTTACGAAGCGCAGTCGGCACAACGCAAGCAACTTTGAGGAACCAGCCTTCCACTACCTAGGTATGTATCAGAAGGCGACAATGCTGCCTCCAGGCTCGTCTAGCTCTGATCAGTCAGGTGTGTTGAACGCTGCTTTTCTTGCTGTAGTTCTTTCTCCGGGGTCTCGATCTTCTGAAAACAGCTTCTAAGGAGCTGTTATCTACTGGTATCTCGCTTCAGGAGGTCTTGAATGAGCTTTGATAACTCCCTGGTCTTGTCCTTAACTTCGGCAACTTCTTCTTGGCTGTTGTCGTGTTGAATCACCCTGACCTTTGCGGTGGGCGAAAACCCCCTCTGATGATAACAATTTGCTAACTTGCCAAGGATTTTTGTTTTTTCCAGGAAAAACTGCATACAAATAGAAAGGGGCTTCGGCCATAACTGTATTTTTCCCCCTCCCCCACCCCTTCCCCCTACCATTCTTCTATTAGGCATCTTCGATATTAAATACTTATTAAGCCTATAGGCTATATATAAAGACTTTAATATCTCTATATTTAGGCCTATTC
>MAVT02001611.1:0-11140 GCA_001702395.2 Diaporthe helianthi
TAGTGCATGTGGTGACACTAGATCGATGAGACAAGGGCTGTGTGTGTGTGTGTGTGTGTGGGAGGTTGGAGAGGAGGCTGACCCAGGCGTGGGCGGCAACGTGACACACGCTGCTGACCAAGGCGGTGTCAGTGACTGATGGCCATGGTATGTATATTCATGGGTGGAGGTCGTGCCAAACTCAGGTACTGTGTGTGTCACGGGAGGTTTGATACGGGACTCATTGTGCGCTTGTGCTGCGTCCGCGTCCGTATGACAAGAGTGTCATTGGGCGGGCACTGGACGAGGGAACGACATGTCGTCGGTTTGGGTACGGCCATCATCCCCCACCAGCACACATAAAAGAACCTAGGCCAAGCAAAGGGGGGGGGGTGGGCGTGTTCATAGTGTGTATCAGAATCAAAGGAGAACACAACCAGGACCAGAAGACATCGCTGAGGCATGTCACTGTCATGTCCAGCTGGTGTCTAGGGCAGGTCACCACTTGGGTATTCAATAGCCACACGCTGACACCGCCCCCTCCCCTGTTCCCCCAAAAAGTCTCCTTGATACACCGGCAGCTCATTATCATGATGGAGTTTGCATGTCCCGCAGCCCGTGAGATGAGGGAGAAGTCTTCGTGGCTCAACTTCGTCTCGAGAGTGTCGTCCAAAGAGCCAGGCATCCGAGGTCCCAGCTAGAGGTCCCAATGCGATTGCACCGATGGAGCGCATGGCCCTCCTTCCCGATTCCGACTCACTTACATGAAAGGGACCCATCAACTGCATGCGACAGGGGACCTCTTGTTGTGCCGTTGCGTTGCGCTATCCCAACCCCCCCCCCCATCTTCTTTGCCCCAGCAAGCCCACGTTCCGAGCCTGCGGTAAGGCCACGAACAGGTCTTTTCGCACGTAGTGCTCACTAGAAGACCCCCGGTATTTTCTCACGCGCCTTCACCGCTCTTCGGCGCTTCCCCAGCGCGCATGCAAGCTCCGTTCCCTCACCTTGCCCTTGCGTTCCGGGCCCTTCAGCCACCCAGCCAGCGCCGAGTCCCCGTAAGGCGACCGCCGCAATGCAAGCCGCAATGCACACTGCATGTCTCGGCTGCCTCACGGGCTATTCGGGGCGCTAGCAGGAAATGCCCATGGTGCGCCTGCGCTTGCCCCGTACACTCGACTCGGCAAGGGCCCCCCTCGGAGCCTTGACTTTTTTCTTTTTAACGAAAGGGATATTACTTGAAATTTCCTCTTTCATGCTAATAGATTTTCGCTTTCGCTTTCGCATTATTATTAGCATCCATCATCCAGCATCCAGCACTCTCTCAACTCGGTTGGCTGCGTAGGCGGCTGCACACATTGCACATGTGCCAGTTAGAACTCACAGCCTATCCACTTGGGCGTTCAAATCCAGGCGAGCAAGGATCTCTGTCATGTGAGGAATTTGCACGGCATATATCGTACCAATTGTACACGCACATATGTCATCTTTGGAACAAACTGCGACACAAATGCCGGCGCGGTTCTAAGTTGTCCCTTGTGTAACCTGATGGTGTGCCCGAAGTCTGACGGGCCAGTGCTGCTGGTATCGTGGTCCTAGGACCAAGTAAACGGTCCCGGTCGGTTGATATTCGGGCGACTTGACCAGCCCTAACGAAGAGACCCGTACGCTACGGCCGTTGCGACCTGCTGGTAGATGCCCATGCCGCAGCGTCAGCCGATGCTCATAGGACCTGACCGTCAAGCTTGCGACCTGCAAGGGCGAGCCTTTGAGACAACCACCTGACCTGGGGTGAGGGGCGTAATCGTATAAAAGATAGATTCTTCAGCGCCTGGCAGCAGCTGTCCGGTACAGTGACTGCCTCCAGATGTCCTCGGAAATGATGTCAGGGAAGCCTGGCCAACAACATCTTGCCTCGCCTGGCAAGTTCCGCGTGATTACCACGAGGTACGTGACGGCCTGGTGCTAAGTAGGAGCGGCTGTCAATATTTGGCAAAGTAGTCATACAAGGACAAAGAATGTGATAAGTCAACGAACCCAACTCCTTGGATCCCCCTGATGCCCTTGGACCCTTTGGGGAAACGGCTGTGAGGGATGATGGGAGCATCATTTTGACATGTGGCCCCTGCTCGGCTCTGATATTGGCAATATTACACGAGCTGCAACGTGCTGGAAACCAGCATTGTGCATAGGACACATGATCGAGACGCTTGCCTCGTTCCCCTTAGTGACCTCGGTTGTTGAGTACTGTGGTACGCACTGGTGTCAGCTGAGGCCGAGACTGCAGCATCCTGACTGTGCCACGAGCATATCATCAAGGACCGTATGCTGGCGCATGCGTGCGTACAATACTCCGTACTGGGCGTAGAGTCGGGGGTTTTGAGGCATCCTGGCAGTCAACCCGTCAGATATCGCTTTTCTTACAAGCAACCAGACTGATCATTCCATGCACAATGAGGTGGCGGGCAGGCCTCGAACGTCCTGCGGCTGTTGCTTAATGAACCACAACGTAGATCCTCCAAGTCCGATACTTGGAACCCCTTAGACTTCCACCTCACGGCTCGGCTTGCATTAGTAGAGCCATGTCACCTAACGCGGCATCGCAATAGCACGACGGCTCACTTACCTAAGTAGGTAGGATCTGGAGCTTTCGTGTTGAGTGAGCTCGTTAATCTCTGTCTTACCCACCTCGTTCTGGACTCCAAATTACGACGCGTGGCTTGGGCCGTCAGTACACCGTCTCGACGGTCTTGTACCTCGAAAGCGAGTCTCCAGAAAGGACCATAGCGCGGTGCGCCATATCTCCAGTGGGACTCAAGCGTGGACCCGGTGGTTGGAGGATGAACGTGCCTTAGCCTATTGTATGGATCGCCTTAGCAGCCAAGCCCACGTGGGCAAGACTATTGACATCCACACACAAGGCCATGCCATGGGGTGCCGTGTGAAACCCGCACAAGGCCGCAAGAATGGTCATTTTTGTGGGCAAAGCACTGTATGAACAGCGCTCGGTAGCCCCAAAATGCCCCCCCCCCCTAGAGGCGGTCCAGAATATGCTGTCACCATGCCGGTCCAGGGCGGAACTTCTGGTCCGTCGAGCCGTCCGACACTATTGGGTCCCTGAGGGTGTATCGAGCGGAGGCATGGGGTTGTGGAGTGGCCAACTTTGTCGTCGTCGACTGCTAGAAACAGATAGCGAGCCGCAGATCCGCGGAGAGCCCCATTATTAGATGAACTCGGCGCCGTAGACACGCGAGATTGTGAGCAGGGTCCGTGCCAAGCCTGTCAGTCAGACTCGAAATGCCTCCTTCAGCCTAGTCCTAACATCAAAAGGAGATATCCGTGGGACAGAACACTGGCGTAGGACTTCAGGATGTACAACTTGTAAGAATGCAAGAGAAGGGGAGAAAGGATCGCCAACCTTGCGCACGCATTTCAACGCGAATCAAATGATACGAAGCACGAGCATATCCGCAGAAGAACCCAGGAATCCTGGGTCCAAAGCAGCTGATGACACCTCGATCACTATCTGCACAAGTTCTTGGGCCACTCATAATGCAGCACCGAGCGGGAAGGCATATATGTGCTCTCCGTAAGCTGGAGCGGGCGGTGCGGCCATGTATGGACCCATCCTCGGGCCGCGTTGTCCACGGCCTACTGCCTGCGTAGGGATAGTCTGTGCGAAAGTTTTTCTGGGGATTCACTCATCCAGATGGGGTGACGGAAGAGCCGACGATGGGCATTCACATCCGGAGAAGTCTACCGTGCAATTACGTCTTGTGACCTAGCAAAAGGTCACCAACACTCATCGCATAAAGACACCCAAAATTGACACAACCTTGCCTGGGTCTGGAGGGCATGCGACTGACGTGGCAGTCTCATGGAGGGTGCTGCACAGCTTCAGCCGCTGCCGCTTCAGACATGGTCGAGTGGTTGAGCAGCGCATACGTCCAGGGCTGCCTGGCTGCCTGGCTGCCTGGTGAGCTGTGTGAGCTGTCGTATGTTTTGCTCAGGATATCTGTAAAACACCCTTGATGTTCCTAGCGCAGTGCAATCGGCACCAGGGATACAACGGGACTCTCGTGGCCTGCGGAAGATGTCCGGTGTTGGGAGCGTTGGCTAAAACAAAAGGGTGTAGGGTGTGCCCATCTGTAAGGCTGTCTACTTAGGAAGACATGGAGGCATAAAGTGTCTTCACACCCGTGTCGGGCTCCTGGGGGGCATGACAGTTGCTGCGGCGAACCCTCAGCAACGCAAGATACAACTGATATATCGTTTCTGATGGTAGCTAACATGATAGCTGTCCGTGAGGCTGAGATGAGAGTGTGGTCAGTAGTGACAAACACGCGGTACGACGGAACTTGCGGCCTTGGTGTCCGGGTTGGTTTGACTTCGGGTTGACTTGACCACTGTTTAGCCTCCCTCCCTATGGCTTCACATCCAGATGCAGTCTGTCTTTCAAATCAGAAGCTTGTCATCAGACGTTGCCGACCATACGTTACGACTTTCTCCCAGGGACAGCAACAAGCCCGGGCCAAAATGTGTCACACCGAGGCTTTTGGCATGGCGGATTTGTATCATCCGTCTGTTGGCGGTGGGAGATAGCGCCATCTGTCTTCCCCATAATTGAGATTGTTCCTGCACCTGGTCTGTTTGGGTACAACAGCTGGAGGGTTGCACAAGAAGGAACTTGCGAGCCGCCGCAATGTCTGAGATACAGTCCTGGTACCAGAGGCCGTCAAAGGACGTGTAGCAGTGGTCTGTCGTTTGAGATGCATGCTCGCCCGATAATCACTCATAGTGGCCAAAGACAGCACGCATGAAGAGGCTGCTGCACCTCTGCAGAAGGCGCCTTACGAGGCGGCCTCATGCTATATGTGATGCGAGACGCAAGCAGTGGCCTTGTTGTTACCGCACAAAGAAGGCATTTGTAAAGGTTCCGCAACCTCAAGAATGATGTGAACCGTAAAGTACTGTGACATCCCCCATGACGTGACAGGTTGTTAAAGGCCGGGATTGATGCTTCCTGAGACCCCTCCACCAGCAGAAGGTTGTTGCATTGCCCACCGGCCCATGTCTCGCCCTGGCTCTTGCTCTGGAGGAGTGGGTGCATTTCATGCAAGTCCGAGAACCTGCACAATCCATAGAGAGTGTTGTGCAAATGTCCAACAGCTGCAGCAGCACCCGGGACATACCGTCGGTCCTTGCAGCTGACAGGGAGACTCCAACCTGACAGGCCTTAGTGTTTGCATGTAGTCTGAGATGCTGAGAGGCGGCGATGTTGCAAGGGCAGCCAACGAGGAGACGTGTGTTCATCAGAATTAATGTGAAAACAGTCGAGCCAAGTGCTTGTGTGTGCTTTCGAATATGTGAACTTGTCTCCTGGAACCCGAGAGGAAAGTTCGTTCCGGTACAACTTGATGGCCATCGCGTTCGCCGACGTTATCATGCTTTGAAGTGATCCATGCCGTGTCGCAGCAGCATGACCTCAGCTTGACAACAGGATCAATGCTTCCAAACTCCTGTAGCTTGATAGCCTAAGCAGGGTCGTCGAATTGGCTTTCCTTCTCATGTCACACAGCGGCCAAAATAAGGCGGCCCGGCGAGTGCACCCCCCAACGATGCTAGGATCAAATGTGGGCAGGATTCTGCACTCTTCACTGGACGCGAACGATGTTCCAGCCCGCCTGTTGGCAGCGAGCTCTTGGCATGCCCTCGGTCATGATTACAGCCAGGCTGCAGCAGTCGCAGCTCGAAGCTGTTTCGGTTGGTGTGCCGTGTTCGTCTGGTTGAAGGATATTGGACCGTGTAACTGATCAATCGTTGCCCAGGGCTTGCTCTGCCAACCTCTGTCAAAGAAGTAGAAGTCTATCGCTGTTGTCCTGAAGTCAGGCGGGGTGACAGACACTTTCTCATTCACAGAAGACCAGTGCAAGGGCTGCTTGGAGGCCAGGATCCGGATGCACCTTCGACATCTGTCTTCGCTTTCACCAGAGCTAAAGAAGTCGTACTTGGCCAACTCCCGGAGAGTGCCGTCCTCGGGGTCAAGAGGGCCGTTGTGCCCGGACTACCTGTGCCTTGTGGGCGGTGACCGCGGTACTGCTGCGAGTGGCCAACAAGCAATGGTGACTGACAGGCCTTCTGCAGCATTGCAGGGGGGTAAACGTGGGGGATTCGCACAGCGTTGCGTTTCCCAATTTTAGATCGTCCCGCTTCAACGCCTGGGGTCTCCAGACAAATCTCACTGCTGACTCCATGGCCCGCCGCGAGCGGGCAGAGACCAGCTGACAGACTGCACGCTGCTTTGAAATTGCGGATGTCGCCTTATGGAGTGACTTGGTGCTAGCTCGTTGTTGGTGTTCTTGAGGTTTCGAAATCAGCAACAGTCATTCGATGCGCTGATGTTATCAACTCTTCGACATGTGGGTAATATGTATGCGTGTCGGAACCTTCGGTCTCTGGGGAACGGGGCAGCTGGCGCCCTGGTTTCTTCGCGTACGTCATACCTAATCCACCTAGTATCGTGCTTTTGAGGCTTTCAGGCTGCGAGCGCTGCGCAGAAGCAGAACCCGATTGATCCGAGTACACGGAGCACTTGTTACAGGGCTGTGGTGGAGTCTCATCATACAAATGGAAGCCTTCTGGAAGGTGTAATGCCTGCCGCTTCAGGATGCGTACGGAGGGCGTGTGTCGAGAGCGTGCGAAGCAAAATGTGGGGATCGGTGGGCAGGATACCAGCCATTGGCCCTATTGATCCAACATGGGGTTTACTGCTGACTGAGGATCTTAGAGAGTGGATGACACCTGCGCTGCGGCTCACCACCATGCTTGTCGCTCTGCGTCACTTGATGCTCCTTGGTCCCAGAATTGCTGGTGGATGGATGTCGTGGCCCAATGATGACTGCAGTCTCGATAGTACATCACCATCGATCGACTGGGCATCGCTTCCAACACAGTGTCATCAAGAGGCTTGCCAGTGCAAGTCATTTTTATCACGTGTGTCATCAGCTCTCAATCTTGGCCATGCCATGCCAAGAGGTGCGCTTCGTGCACGCAATTGCTACCGTGTCGGTTTCTGTCATGCCCGGTGGTCGATCTGCCCAGCCTTAAGTTTATCTTCCCCGTCCCGCTGCAAGGTTGTAGTCGACGGAGGCCCTGAAACAGGTTGGCAGGGCTGTTGTTCCACACAACATTGGCCCTGCCATTTCCTGTAGGCTCGAGCACTTGCATTCTAAGTGCTCTTCGTCCAACGTCGAGAAAGGGGCAATACCTACCACCGCAACGTCGAGGTGGACCTGGTTCCACGCGACAAATCGCTGGGCCGTATGATAACCATTCCAGCCCAAGTATTTCGCATTGCCTTGCTATATGAAGACGTCAATCCTTATCGCATGTGGACAAAGCGATCTCGAGGAAGATTGGCCTGGGAGCGAGCAGCCTCGTAGTTTGTAAGGGGAACAGCCCGTTCCTCGGGGGATCCATGGTGCTGTGTAAGATACCGAGTAAACGACACATGACCACGCCCGCTACCGCGGCCGTTGGAGACCGACCTCGGATGGGCGCCGCAAAGACGGACATGCGGAGTTTCTGAAGCTTTTCGATATGCCAGCTCACTACTTTCGTGCCCGCGAAGAGCTTGCATAGAGGGAGGGTTCCCGCGCAACAGTCGCCCGCTGTTCCCTTGCCGGGGAGACCAAGTAACGATGTTCGGGGAATCTGCAACAATGGCCATCCGGAAGAGCTACCCGCTGAGGGACGGCATTGTTAATTATCCTGTTGCAAGCGTCAAGGCAATGGGCGACCCCTATTTTATTTTCAGTTGTGAGACCAAGCATGGTCGCACGATGGTCGACAAGCCTCGAGGTCCCATGGGTGATCACACTTGTCAACACAATACTGAAGGCCAACCTGCTGCGTTGCAGGTACGGGCTTACCCACTCTCTGTGCGGGCATGTTCTGATAATACCGCGACAAGATCTGTGCGACGGCAAACACATTGTCGGGTAAATTGCTGCAGGGCACCGTGTTTTCGTTCCACGTGTCAATTGTCACCTGTCTTCCCGAGAGGCGGGCGGTTTACTGCTCACCGGTGAAGGGCGTCGCAGTTATTTCATGCAGGTGTCGCACGTCCCAGCCCCTGAAAGCGGGAGGACAAGTGCTGCTTTTCCCATATCCCCGTCCACCCAGCAGCCCAGGCGCAGACGCAACCAGTGTTTTGTCCGAGGTGCATGCTGCGACGGCTCCTCCCGCGCCACGATGAACAAGGTACATGTCGCTTCCAGGCTGGTGAGGCTCTCGGTTGACGGGCATCTTTGCCGTAGCAGAGACTTGAGTCGTGGAGGGCCGTGCCTTGGTTGGCAAGGGACCGAGCGACACTACGCGCATGCGATCGCACAGCTTGACAGCTCCAGGAGGATGGCGTGGCGCGCGAACTGCTCTGCTATAGGGCTAATGGGATCACTTATCATTATAGCCCGACAGGTGAGCAAACACCCGGGCAACAATGGGTGGCCGGTGCGTCCGACAGGCTTCCCGCTAAGACGTGTCGCCCAAGATGCCAATCTCGTGGCATACTGCCAGTTTGGTCGGACAGACTCTGATCATGTTTACTGCCTGTGCATCGCCAGACTTCATAGGCGGCTCATGACAATGAGTACGGATGACGTAGCACGGTTTCTGTTGGGCTCACCGGGAGTGGACCGCAAGAAGCTTCGTCCGTGCTGAAGTGCAGGTTGGCGAAGGCTTCCGGGCGGGAACCCGGGCAGGCGAGCAGGGAGAATGTGGCGTCGGCGATGGCGCAGGACGGGTGAGGTTGAGGTCAAGCTAGCCTGACCCCTGTTGGCGAGGATGAAACAAGCCAGGAACCAGTTCTCGGCGCGTGGGCTGACGGTGCAATTGCGTTGCAGATCGCTTGGAGGCTCCGACAGGTTGACGGGTTGACGGGGCAAGACCCGTCTGCCCGTGCAAGAGCGAGAGGATTGCGGGCGCATGAGGCTGAGCATGAGGAATAGAGTGCAGCAGAAGAACGTGCGTGTGTGGACTGTGTTAGCGTTCGGCCTTGCCCGCCTGATGAGGCGAAGGGGGCCCCTTCAAGATGAGAGAGGGAGGGTTTGATTGCGCACATGTTGCTTCCCCGGTTTTCCATCAAGTAACCAGAGGTACCTAATCTGGGGAACGGGGATGAGGCCTCGGCCCGCAGGAGGGGGGGGGGAGCGGCTCACCCATTATTAATAAGCGACAGCTCGATGGTGGGGGATGGGTCCTTTGTGGCAGAATTGCCCACGGTGTATCCGAGATGAAACTAAGTTATTCTAGTTGATCATGTGTAGTCAGTCGGCTGCGATACACGGGAATCGTGTCGTATCCGCATGTCTGTCGATTTTTCTATTGCCTTCCAAGGTTCCTTTTCGGCGCGGCAGAGATCGCATTATTGACCGCTATTCTACTTCCTTCCAATATGTACTCCGTTCTGTACTCGGGAAGGTACTAGACTTAAAATTGGACAGGGCAGGTATTTCCAGACCGGTTTGGAACCTTGAAGGATAACGCGTCAAGCAGCCGTGTTCGAGTCCCAACGATTGACTCATCCCACTGAACTGGCTGCCCAGGTGGATTGCATGTGCGACGGGAAGCTGCAAACTAATGGGGCCATTCTGGAAGACTCCAGCATGGTGCGTCCCTTCCCCGTCCCTGCCAATCTCAGAACAGGTTGAAATTGCATAGTGCACGACAATGCTCGCACCAGCCAAGGCAGGAAGGGACTACTGTAGTCTGTCTGTACTTGGACAATACACGGCGCACTGCGTAGATGGCCGCATATGTACTGCAAGTATGTAGGACCTACCAGAACCTTGGAATGTGTGCACGTGTGGCTTGGCTCCGGCTGCAGAATTCCTTGGAAGGGTGCATTTATTACGCGCAACACAAGCTGCATTCATTAATTGCGCGACTTTGCCTGGCCCCCATGCGACCGACGACAAACGGACGGGTGAATGGATGAATTGCTGGATGGTCAGGCATGGATGGGTTGGATGGGTTGCAAATCAGGTTGCAGGTCAGCTCTGATGTCTAAAGTGAGGGCAACATCATCACTTTGTCGCCCCCGGCCACGTGCTGCGTGCGGCCTGTCGGATGCGATCCTGTAGACCCGTCCCATCGAAAAGTCAATGGCCCGTTGTTGGTGTTTTGGGTGGAACTGCAGTAGGCGGCTTGTCTGTCCATAGCGTCACCCAGCCGACTTCCTTCTCTCCTGGGGCATCGTGTAATGAATGTACTTTCAAATGTTGTGTGTGCTCGCTTGCATGTATGTGTAAAAATAAAAATAAAACCGCGAGAGGGGTGACGGGGTTGAGGAATACACCTCCCTCCACTGTCGTGGGAAAGGACTCGCGCGGCTTTTGACGACCATCAGGACCACTCTATTGCTTGCACTGCGCTGTCGGAACGGGACTCTCGCTGCATAGGCCGTGCGATTGTCGTGATTTACCGCATCGGCAGACTTCCGCGAATGCCCAGGCAGGTGCGGAAACCCGGTGTGGGAACACATCTGCTAAAGTGCTGCTTTTTCTCTAATCTTTGCTCACATCTCCTGCCGAGGAGCTGGTTCTGCTTTGGCGACGGGCACCGCATGCATGCATCGAGCTTGGCTGGCCGGACCCCATTGGACCAGCCGCATAGCATGTCATCGCCCTGATGCAGTTGTTGAGAACGACGTGGTCTGCCGCAGATCGTGGAGGCACTTCGGTCGTTCTGGCCGGGACCTGTGTGCCCATCTATCGCCAGTAAGAAGAAGCTGGGAGCTGGGAGCTGGGAGCTGGGAGCTGGGAGTAGATGATGACGAAGTTGGTCAGCAGACACAAGAAAAGTGAGGCTGTTGAAGATTGAAACGTAGAGGACGATCGTCTGCTGGATTAATTGGCAGCTCGGCACAGGGCCGAGCGCAGGCGTGGGGTCGAGGTTGTATTTTGTTGCGGCACACATGCTGGTCGGATACCACGTCGCCCAGCGAGCTACTCATGTTGTGCAGCCGCAGGGACCCAGGCGGAGGAAGTGCCACTGCGATGGTCGACTATCGGAGCCATACCAAAGGGACTGTTACAGTCAAGTCCAGGTGGATGAGGCAGGCGGCCGGCGGCCTGCGATCCACCTCCCCCAAATGCCCCTCCCC
>MAVT02001612.1:465-11131 GCA_001702395.2 Diaporthe helianthi
ATATTATTATAAAGACTTTATACTTAAGTAAAGTATTAATTTAGCTAAACTTTAAAGATATAGTAAGTAAAAATAGTATTACTAATAGTACTATTATATCTAATAATAATTATTAAATTTTTATTATTTAAATTATAGATTTTAAGTTTTATATAAAGCTTTATATAGATTATAATAATTACTAATTAACTATAAAGCTTACTAATTATATTATTATATTTATTAGTATTTTAAATACTAAAAAAGATTAGGTATTATTTAGCTTAATAGTCTTTAATATAGTTAAAAAAGGTATTAATATTATTTAGTATAACTTTATAGTCTTTTTAATTAACCTTTATAAGTTTAATAAAAAAGTTCTATATTTCTAAGTAGTATACTAGAAAGTAATAGAAGAAGTATATATTAGTAATAAATAACTATTACTTTACTTACTAAAAAAGGTTAGCTTAATCTATTATTATAAAGGTAACTAGGCTAAAGCTACCTTTATAAAAGAGCTATATATATTATATAATATCCTTTTTTAAAGTAGTAGTATATATTTATAGCTATAAACTTATAGTAGTAAAGCTAAGTAGCTAGTAGTATAAAGTACTTTAAAATACTTATTAATAGAAGAAAAGTATACTAGTAAGTCCTTATAGAATACTTTAATAGTAGTTTATAGTAGCTTTAGTAGCTTAGGGTTAACTAGTTTTACCCTACTTAGGTACTTTTTAGATAGCTACCTATAGCTACAGTAGCTCTTCTAAGTATTATAGGTATTATACTACTATTCTTTAACTTTTCTTTTCTATTTAAAAAGTATAGTATTTATAAGTAGTAGTAATAAAGTTAAAAGCTTAGTAAATAGGTAGGTTAAACTTAAAGGGTATTATAGTTATAATATAGTTATAAGAGATATTAATTAATACTTATAATTAGTAGAAATAGGGGTAAAGTAGCTATATTAATAGCCTTAACTAACTTCTTAGGGTTTTTAGTAGAAGTAAAGTAAGAGTAGTATATAGAGTACTAATTATTATATAGAGATTCTAGTATTAGTAGTGTTTTATACTTAAAAAAAACGCTTAGATATAGCTAAATTTAGTTTATCGCCGATGTCTATTACCCCCTACGCTGTAAGTGGAGGGGGACCAACGCAGTAGAGGCCCCCGGGTAGTCACTAACATTCGGTCTTTTCGGTGTTTCAGCTATCGTTCATTAAGACAGGGCCTGGGTGGGCCTCGGAGGCAGCCATGCCTCCGGTGGAGGGGGAGGGAAATGCAGAAATGTAATCTTTACGAACATCTCGGCCGCACGGCTTGTGTATTGACAATTCGTCTACTGTGTCGGCTGACGCCTCATAATAGAATCAAAATTGCGTCTGCTCGTGCGCCTACGTAGCCCCTGGTTCTGTTCACAAAGTCCTCGAAAGGCACGCCCAGACACTCCGTCACGGCGCAGCTTCAGCACCAAATAGACGAGTGCAAAACAAAGAAATGCTTGGACTTCTTCTTATTTCCTGTTTCGTCGCAGGTTTCCTATGGTTCCTTGCGACGCCGCTGCGGACGGGGCTATGGTCCATTCCAGGGCCGTTCTGGCGCCGCTACACTGGTGAGATTCAGCGGGTGTCTTTTTTCGTCAGGGCCAGAGCTGACCTCGACCAGACCTGTTTCAAGTGTATGATGCGTACAGAGGGCGAACATGTCAAGTTATCAAGCACTTGCAACAGCAATACGGCCCTGTGGTACTGGTCGGTCCACGGACGGTCATGTTCTCAGACCCAGATATGGTAGACACGGTCTATGCAACGAGAAATCCTTTCCCGAAGGTCTGTAACATGACTTTCAGTGTCTCTGTATCAACTGTGTTGACAGTTTTTTAGAGCTATCATTGGCAGCCCTTCCGGACTGAGCTGAAAGGCGTTCATTTCCCAAGTCTTTTGGCTAGCGAGGACACTCAAACTCATTCTTCCCTCAAACGGCCCATCTCAGGGGTTTACGCGATGTCAAATGTGATCAAATCGGAAGCCTACATCAACGAAAACATTGTGCTGTTCGTCAAGAGAGTTTACGAAGAATACCATGAAGCCGACAGAATAATGCCGGTCTTCCAGTGGATGCACTTTTGTGAGTTGGCTCGAGATGTCGTGTTGCACCTTGTGCTCTGCAAGATTACTAAACGTCTCTGTAGATGCGTACGATACAATCATGAAGCTCACAGTCTCCAACGATTTCGGCCTCATGAAAGGCGAAGCCGATCGAAAGGCAATGTTCAAGGGCGTTGATAGTGCACAGACGTACCGAGCCATGGTGGGCGAATCCTGCATAAGTTGAAAATACTTGACATTGGCGTGTACTGACATTGGCAAATTTATAGGTTGCATGTATGCCGTGGGTTCACAACCTCCTCAAGAACACCCCCGTGACCCAAGTATTCCAGAAACGCATGGGTTCGTTCCCGGCACGCGCACGAGAGCTCATCCAAAACAGAAGGGCCAAAGGGGCCGAGCAGATCAACGACGGCCGGGAGGATCTGCTGTCACAGATCCTGGCGACCCGCGACAAACACCCAGGGACCGTCGACGAGCGCGTCATGCACGGCTACGCCACCACGCCACTGCTCGCCGGCGCAGACACGGTGACCATCGGCCTGACCTCAGTCGTCTACTTTGTCGCGAAGCATCCCAGGGTCCTCGCGAAGCTGCGCGAGGAGCTGGACGCCTCTGGGCTCCCGATGCCGCCCACCTGGGCCGCCGTGCAGGGGCTGACGTACCTCGACGCGGTCATCCGGGAGTCGTTCCGGTGCCATCCCATTGGGGCAATGTTGTCACGGCGCGCCGTCCCCTACGATGGCCCTGGCTTGAAGCTTGAGAACGGCGCGCGACTCCCTCCCGGCACGGCGGTCGCCATCTCGGGCTACACCACCCATTTCAACAAGGATATATACGGTGATGATGTCTATGACTTCAGGCCTGAGCGCTGGCTGAAGGGTTCCGAGGAGAGCGCAGCCGACTACACCGACCGCATGCGCAAGATGAACAAGGCCGATTTGACATGGGGCCATGGCGACCGGGCCTGCATGGGCAAGAACATTGCGAGATGTGAGATGTACAAGCTCGTAGCGACTTTCTATTCTTACTTTGATGTAAGTTTGGCCTCGGCTCGGGACGAATATGACCATTTGTCTTGGCATTCTCTGTATTCTCAGAATGGAAAACCTGACATTTTTGGAATAGGTCCGACCTGTTGACCCAGCAAGGAGCTGGACGATTAAAGAAACGGTGCTCGCGAAGCAGGAAGGCGTGGATGTGAAGATCAAGCTCAGGGATGGTGCGAGTATTCAGCAACTCCAGAAGAACATCGAGTCTCCACAAGCGGCAGCTTCAACGGGTGGTCTCCCAAGTGGCAGGACGATATCTATGGTCTACTGAACGATGACTTGATAGACCGCGGCCCCAAGATGTCTGGTTCACACAGTGCTGCCCGCTTGTGCCTTGTCCGGGGACCATGCCGATGATGAGTTGGAACCTTGTAGCATTCTAATATTGCTTGGTCTATCTATATGGAAGTATCTCGTCCGTGATGAGACACACATGGTGTAGTAGGTCCTCTCCGAAAGCCATTCTTTCAAACCCTGTAGCAAATAAGCTCGTCTTTTCTGTTCAATTTAGTGATGGGGAGCCACCAACGTCTATCCCATGATGTACTAGAATCCGTTTCTCCTAAAGTGCACCGTCATCGTCATGAATTCGCCTCTCTGTATATTGTAGTATGTGCGAGTATCCTCGTCTTTGACCCCTATACCCTCCCTAGGTACATGTCTTGAGCAGTATGTAGACGGCTGCACTAGTAATAGCGGACCGTACCGTATTCGGTTTCGCAGAGCATTCCATCGTCCTGTGCCCTTGAGCTCAACCTGTATAAGAATTCATGGTAAATTGGAAGTTCTCTGAGACTATGACCATTATCCAACTTTCTGGGCCGTAGATGGTTCCGTTTTCAACCCGTGCCAGTGTGTTATTCTTCTTAAGCAGCATGTAGGCAGTCCCTTTACACAGTAGTAAACAGTTCGCCACCTAGTATTTGGACGCAAAATGCCAATTACAGCGGGCCTAAAATATACTTGTAGTCTATAGCATTGAGAACAGGGATTTATGATATCTGCACAGGCAAGGCTGGTGAGGACAACAGGGTTGTCGTGGCGTCATAACTATCCCCTTTATATACTCTCTAAGTAGCCCAAAACTATTAGTTGGGCAATTAGTCAAACCACGAACACCAAAGTGGTATCCACGCGACCACTGTGAAATGGATACACGGTTTAAGTCCCACTTGACAGCTCTATCCCGTTCATGTTTCAAGACGAACTTTAGAACATACATTTCCCAAGTGTCACCCGAAGAGACTATATGAACACGCTCACAACAATCTGTGTTATATTATGGCGTCTTCTAGAAAGTCTCACAATTTGTACACAGGTACTTACAGTAGGCTAGGAATAATAATAAAAAAAGGTACCGAAATTACGCGCTGGGACTGACCCTGACCACGCATTTCTGCCCAGACAATTTCCCGCCGCGCACCATCTCCAAGCCAACCAGAACATTTTCAAGCCCACTTCCATCTAGGGTCCTGACAGGGTGATGCCTCAATTTACCATCATTGACGAGCTTCTGCGCCACAGACCACAGCTTCTCGCCGAAAGCACGAAGCTCCTCGCTCGGTGGCCGACCGTACGGGGCGGGCCAGGTCGAGCCCTCGCCGAAGATGGACGGCCCAAGCACCCAGTCGGTCTTGACCACGGCACGCTTCGCAGCATGGGGCGTGAACGGGTCTAACGAAACATACTTGCCGCCGGCACGGCCGATTGCGGCGTAGCAGAAGGTGGTGGAGTCGACTGTCGTGATACAGTCTAGGGCGTAGCGCAGTTCGTTCTTTGTGTACGATTTCTGATGGCAAGGTTAGGAAAGCAGGAATCGCTTCTCGTTCCCTAGCGGTCTCTGGTCCCGCTGTTGTTAATTACTTACGACCTTGGCAGCGCAGTCTGGCTCGCGATAGTCAAATGTCTCCTCGGCGCCATATGACTTGACCTGCTCTGCATTGTTTGCCGAGCAAGCTGCAATCGGTATCATGTTTGCGCTGTACTCGGACGTTAACATTCGCATTCTCGTGAAGGGAACTTCGTTGGCATTGATATCGGGACTCACAGTCTCAACAGCTGTATGGCAATGGTTGCCGTGGCCGTGCTACCCCCATACACGAGGACGTACGCCGGCTTCGCGACTGGTGCATCGGGCAGAGGCAGGCCTAGGAGCTTCAATGCCAGCCCGGCGGTGCTGATCCCGGCACCAAAGGTCGCGCCGCCCTCGGTGCTAATGCTAGGAGGCAGCTTCAGCCAGATCTTGCCGGCGGAGATGTTGTATTCGCCAAACGCTCCCCGGAGAGGCGCGTCGCCTTTCATTGCGTGCTGAGCTCCACAGACCCTGTCGCCAACCTCTACGCCGGTAGCTGCTGGCCCCTTGGCAACGACTGTGCCCGCGTAGTCAATACCTAGGATACCGCCCGGGGTCACAAACGGGCCGCGCATCTTGGTATCGCTGGGGTTGATGGCCACGGCATCGGTGCGGACCAGGAACTGGTCCGGTTCTAGTGGAGGCAAGGGCACCACGTCGCGGACGCGGACATGGTCTCCCGACTCGATGACCACCGCATGATGGGATGTGGGAATTACAAACTGCCCATTAGCCGAACCCATTTTCTGTCTTGCCAGGAACACGCCTGATAGAGATTTGATTGGAGTTGAGCTTCGACAATTGTAGACCCCCGATCGCATATTTTGCAATATAATTACTACTTAGTACCATGCGTAATGACTGCTCTCAACTCTCCGAGTATTACCTGCATACCGACCCCGTATCGGTTGCACGCCGTAGTGACGGTGCAATCATGGGACGTGGAGTGGGCTGAATCAGGCTGATTCAGCCTGACTCGAAGAGAGTTCAAATTCGGTGTTTCCGGCTTCCTGGAATTATTACCAGGGCAGCACAGCCCACCGGCGAATTTGGTGCGTGCTCGGCCTGCAGACAGCTTTTGGCCATTGACGATGAACCTTATCAGTTTAGGCCAAGATTCGGAAGCAGCAGGAAGGGCCGACTTCCTCAAAGTGCCGTGCGTCTCAACGACACTCCAGCCCCAGGGCCCATTCCGAAGGTCACAAGAAGCACGATAGGAAGGAATCGCGTACCAACAGCCGACCCTAACTTGTCTCGGCAGAGCGATGGCAACGGGGAATTTGCTTACCAGCGACAAGAAGTCATACGCCGAGTTCATTCAGCTTCTGCCAAAGGTTTCAATGAGTACCGAGGCTCCACTCAGGACCACTCTTCAGAGATAACTGCCCGTCATGTGGTGCCCGGAGATTCAGAGACATGCGTATTCATGTGGTGTCTGGAGGTCCAGTAAGATGGGTATGAATGAGCAGAACCTCTCCCTCGCGAAGCAGTTGTGAGCCTTGAGTCTTGATTCTTCTCATCATTCACTTCAACACCTATTTCCCCTTGGGCGGACTCAACGTCAACACCCTTATACACGAACCGCTGACCTCCCCCACCTCTACATCTTATCTCTTACGTCTTATACCATGGCCATAACCGAAGGCAGACCGCTCAATGAGCCCATTGCAATTATTGGGACCGGCTGTCGTTTCCCTGGTGGTGCGTCAAGCCCGTCTAAACTATGGGATCTGCTGCAAAACCCGAGAGACTTGTCAAAAAAGATACCAAAAGATAGATTTGACGTCGATGCATTCTATCACCCTGATGGATCCTTTCATGGCCGAACCAATGCACGGTACGGTTACTTTCTTGACGAAGACCCATATGCGTTCGACCCCAGCTTTTTCAACATTCCACCCACAGAGGCGGAGACGGTCGACCCTCAACAGCGTCTCCTGCTGGAAACGGTCTATGACAGCATCACAGCTGCTGGTCTGAAAATGGAAGATCTTCGAGGCTCGCCCACCGCAGTATACGTGGGACTCATGCAGAGGGACTTCCTCGACAGTCAGAACTACGATCTAGATGCCCTCAACATCTACGCAGCCACTGGCACAGCAGCGTCCATACTTTCAAACCGTGTCTCTTACGTTTTTGACTGGCACGGCCCTAGTATGACAATAGACACCGCATGTAGCTCATCTCTTGTTGCTGTGCACCATGCCGTCGAGCAGCTCAGGACCGGCCTGAGCAAGGTCGCCGTGGCCGCGGGCTCCAACCTGATGCTGGGTCCCGTGCCTTTTATCTCAGCCAGCAAGCTGAACATGTTTTCGCCTCAGGGGCGGTCCCGCATGTGGGACGTTGGGGCCGACGGGTACGCCAGGGGCGAAGGTGCCGGTGCTGTCGTGATGAAGACGCTCAGCCAGGCGATCGCAGACGGCGACACGATCGAGTGTATCATCCGCGAGAGCGGTATCAACCAGGACGGCAAAACAGCGGGCATAACCATGCCGAATGCCTCTGCACAGGAAGCCCTTATTCGTCAAGTCTACGAGCGAGCGGGTCTCGACGTTACGAAACCCGAGGATAGGTGCCAGTATTTTGAGGCGCACGGAACGGGAACGCCGGCGGGAGATCCTCTAGAGGCACAGGCCATCTCCCAGGCTTTCTTCGGGCCACGACAACGTCTTGAGGGCGAGGATCCTCTTTATGTGGGTAGCGTCAAAACTATCATTGGTCACACTGAGGTAAGATTTCTAGAAGGTGTTTTTTCTCGTGCAAGAGCGACAGCTGGTCTTCTATCCGCTTTTTTCTTCTCAAATAAATCGCTAACGGGAGCAGGGTACTGCTGGCATCGCTGGAGTCATAAAAGGTTCCCAAATTATACAGCATGGCCTCCTTGTGCCGAACATGCTGCTCAATGAGTTAAGCCCCAGGGTCAAGCCGTTCTGCAGAGATCTCGAGGTTGTCACCAAGCACCAGGAGTGGCCTGCTCTGAAGCACAACCAACCACGACGTGTGAGTGTCAACTCGTTTGGGTTCGGCGGCACGAATGCCCACGTAATCCTAGAGGCATACGTACCTTGTGTCGATTCCCCAGCGAATGGACCAAGCAGTTCGTCGGCTATTTCACCTTGTCTTGCGCCAATATCCCTATCTGCCAATTCCGAGACCTCACTGCGGGCGACCATGGAGGATCTGGCCCGGTTCCTCAAGGACCGGCCCGAGACTCAGGTGCACGACCTTGCCTGGGCGCTGCTCAAGAAACGCTCGAACCTCCAAGTCCGTTATACTACCCAAGCGAAGACAGCGCAAGGTCTCTGGGAGACTCTGGAACGCGATGGCGCTCTGGTGCAGGGGAAGCAGAGCATCGCCACCGTCTCGGATCTCAAGCTCAAACCCCAGGTTCTCGGGGTTTTCACCGGCCAGGGTGCGCAATGGCCCGCCATGGGAAAAGCTCTCATCACCCATGTCCCATATGCTTACGATATTGTCTCGGAACTCGACCAGTCCCTACAGGATCTGCCAGCACAGTACCGACCAGGGTGGAAGCTTCTTGATCAGCTCCTCCTCGAAGGCGACGCGTCCAACGTCCACGACGCCACCTTCTCTCAGCCACTCTGCTGCGCAGTCCAGATCATTCTTACCAGGCTTCTCCAAGCCTCCGGCGTCGACTTCAAAGTCGTTGTCGGCCACAGCTCCGGAGAGATCGCATGTGCCTTTGCGGCGGGCTTCATCTCTGCATCGCAAGCAATACGGATTGCGTACCTACGTGGTCTAACCTCGAAACAGGCCGGAAACCCCAACGGCCAGGCGGGCGCTATGATGGCCATAGGCTCTTCGTTCGACGATGCGACTGAGCTATGCGAGCTGGAAACCTTCAAGGGGAGGATAACTGTGGCGGCAAGCAATGCGCCGGAGAGTACGACAATCTCTGGAGACCTTGACGCAGTACAAGAGGCACAGGAGATCCTGACGGACGAGGGCAAGTTTAACCGGGTCCTGAAGGTCGACAAGGCTTACCACTCCCACCATATGGCTCCCTGTTCTGAGCCTTACCGTGGACCACCCACCTTCGGCCACCCCCACCTTTGGACCACGTAAATTTCGGCCACGCTACACAAAGTAAGGGTCTTTGACTTACACCTATTTACTCAATTCTACAGTTATCACGAAGTTCTTATAGTTAATCTAAAGCTTTTTAATAGATCTACACATTCCAAGTGTTAAATAGTATACTGCGGGGTCTACTGGCGGTGTAGCCTAGCAAAATTCCCTACTAATTGTATACCTTCCGAGATAGTAACTTTTATAAATTAAGGTCTACTTCTCTACTTTACTACTAACCTAATTACTTAGTATAGCGCCCAAAAAGAAGCTATATAGTAGATTGAAGGATTACAAATAGTTCTAGATATACAATGCAGCATTTGTAGTTATAAACAAGGGCTTTACGCTCTATTTAGTAGCCAACTAGTTTAACGTACTTAAGTTTACACTGCTAAAGTAAATAAAAAGCGCTAAACCCTTAAATAAGCAAATATAGCTTGCTTAACGTTTTTCTTGTAACCAAGAGGAAGATATTGTTAAATAGATCCTTCGATAAGAAAAATTAGGCTATGCATTAAGTAGTTCCTTTATTTATTCCCTTGTTACGTTAATCCTTAAGGAAAATAGTAATACTTAGCCCTTAGGTAAAAATTAGCTTAACAGCTTTAAAAAGAGATACCCAAAGATTATTTTAAAGTTGGGTAGGAAGTAAAAAGCCTTAAAGTTTTTGTTATTTACTCCTAAGGCAGTTAACTAGTATTTTGATAAGCTGGAGGATTTTAAATAGATTAAGCTTAACTTAATAGTTAATGTGGATAAAGGAGGAATTATAGAGGGCAATAATGGGTTTACTTTTTACTTTTTTACTAAAAGATACTCTTTTTAACCTACTTTATTTATAACCTATAACAAATTTGTACTAGGAAGTGTAGAGAAATGGTTTATTGCTATAAAAGAAAACGCTACTTAAGCAATAGTTATAGTTATCGACTTTGTAATTGCAACTAGCTATTATTTACCTTTTAGGCTTATATTTAAAGGCTTTAACCTTTAATAATAGTGGTTTATAAAAGAATTTAAGAAGATTATACTACTAAAATGGGGTTTTAAGGCTTTTTTAAATAGCTAAACAAGTAATAAAATTGCTGTTAAATAGCTTACTAGTATTTTTATACTAGTAATAAATAAAATTTAAAATTATAATAAATCTTAGGCTATTTTTTTAATTTTTAATAGCTACAATAGCTATAGAAGCGTTAAGTTTATAACTATATACTATAGGCATAATATTAACCCATTGTAGCTACTAGTATATACTTCTTATGGGTTATAACTTCTTAACAACAGTATATTTAGTATATTTAAAAGGGCATTTCATAGTAAAATAGAAAAGCTATCTAGCTATACTAATTTAACTTTTATAAGTAAAATTAACTTTATTAAATACCTCCTTAAAGCTTGCAAAGCTATAATAAAAAGAACTATTAAAAATGTATTTAGATATACTAGAATATACCCAGTATTACAAGAAAAGGTACTATAGCATTTGGAATACTATTTAAACCTAGATAAAGATCTTTTTAACTAGCTATAAGAGTTAGATTATAAGAATTCTAGTAATAAAGTTAATAATTA
>MAVT02001613.1:0-11125 GCA_001702395.2 Diaporthe helianthi
TTTAATTACTATTACTTATTACTAATTTCCAAGCTATATTAATTTTACTTATTTACATTAATTTATACTTGTAACTATTATTTTAAGTACACTAATACTTATTATAAAGCTTGTTTTATTAAAGTTATAAGTATTACTATCTAGAATTCTATATTTTGTATATATATTTAACATAAAGTTAAACTACGTGTTTATTATATTTAGGTTTTTATATAAAGCCCTTTAGTAGTTATATATATAGTTAATGCGTATTTTAAAACGTAGTTTTAACGCAATAAATCTTTACGCTTAGTTTTTCTCAATAACGCCGCCGCTATAATCTTAAAGCAAAAAGTTAGCTATATTTTCTACGTTCTTAAAAATAAGTAAATATCCTTATAAATCCCAATTAAATATATATTAAATAATAACCTTCTTTTTTATTTTCGTTAATCTCTTGTTATTAGAGTAAGTATATTATCGCGCAGTTTAGCTAGCTATTCTATCGCGTAAAATAATGCAAGGGATTTAATAGATCTTAAATATACGTCGAGTACTAAGTTTTGGATTATTTTGAATAGCTTAAAGGGCAAGTATAATATTGGTTTCTTTTGTTTTTATTATTTTAAGAAAGTGCGCAAAAAAACCCGTCAAAAAGATAAAAGGGAGTAGTTAGCGTAAAAATAAGCAACTCGTTAGAGTAAGCAACTCGTTAGTATTTAACGTTAGATAGCTTAAGGATTATTATATATTATATATTATATATTAATAGTAGTAGACTTAGTAACTTTTAGTTATTTCCTAGATATAGCTTATAAAAGTAGGTAGGTAGGGGAAAAAATTCAAGCTACGTTTTAGTAACACGGTATAGGGTTACTATAGTAAAAAAAAGCGATATAGTACTTATGTCGCTATGACCCGCCGTAATCCTCCCAAACTCCCCACACCAGTCCCACATCAATCCAGTACCACATCCTACGGATACCAGCACACCTCATCAAGGGTTGCTGCCCTGCTGCCCTGCCTCCCTGCCTGCTCCAATGTTTACAAGACAACTAACTGCCAGCCAGCCAGCCAGCCAGACCAGGTGCTCCGAAGGTGGCCCAAGCTCCTGTCCCACTCAAAAATTTCAAACCACATGCACAACCTCTGTGACCGACACCTCTTCCCTCTTCTCCAGCCTCAATCAAGCCTGCAATCCTTGGACCCTTGCATCCCAGCGATGACACGTCGTCTGCTCCAGACCATGACCTGAGCATCAAAGTCTATTCTGCAAGAGACAAAGGAGCCCTGCCTGGGCCTTTGACTGATCGTCATCACCTGCAGGAAGCACCAGGTCCCATCTGCAGAACATCCACCCTTCTCTGCTCCCCAACAAACCCTTTCCTACCCACAACTCCCTCCTGCCTCTTGGGCTCCTACCACAGCCCCGTCTAGACCGGCCCTCCTGCTGGTCATATCGTTCAGGACCAGCATCAGGACCAGCACCAACATCAGCATCAGCATCAATGAGCATGGCTCCAAGCAAGTACATCACACTCGTCTCGGCAGAGGGCTACGAGTACGTCTTGCCACGTGAGGCCTGCCACGCCAGCCAGATGCTGAGGACATCAGTTGATCCCGACAAGCATTTCAAGGAGAACCGGGAGACGGTTGTCAATCTCCCTGAGATGAGGTTGGTTACCCTCCCCCCTTAATGCTCTCACAACTTGACATGTTATATCCCACCTGCCCACCTGCTCTCCCGAGCCGTCCTTCGCACCAGTGTCGATGATGAATCACAGTTATTTCGCTGTTGTTCCTGACAGAACCGCATACGAATTGGTTCTGGTTGACTGTCAACTACACTTGATCTGAGATGCTCATTCTCCCCTTCTTTCCACAAAGCCCAAAGATCATTTACTATGGATTATGGGCATTTCTAACTGATATTGTTCAGTGCTGTCGTCCTAGAAAAGGTAGTCGAGTACCTGCTGTACTGGTACAGATATCAGGACAAGGACGACGTTCCGGACATGGAGATCCCAGTCGACATGTGTCTCGAGCTGCTGACGGCCGCCGACTACCTTCAGATGGACAGTGAGCACATGCCGCAGCCGTCGAGTAAGAGGTCATGAGAGCTGACCTTGGTCGAAAAGATCAGTTTCGATGAGGTGACTCCCCGTTCGCGTTCCTTTATTTTCATGTCTAGAGCACTATGGCGTTCAGGACGGACAACACGGCAAAGGGACACACGCCAAAGGTGGGGGCAGGCGTCTGAGCAACACAGTGGTCCATGGCGATACCCTCTCTCGTCAGACAAGCACAAATGTCAACTAGATGGCGAATCTTGGCCACAAGATTGCGCTCTCTTCTAATCTCGTCCGTTCGGCTGCCAAACTCGACCGGGTAATTACGTAGCGCCCTCGAAAAAGGGTCCAAACCCCCCCCCCCCCATCTTAGCATATGCGGTCAACCTTTGTCGCATCCGTGGGTTGATTGTCTAATACGGATGGAAGATTGATCCTTCTTCTCCCCCACACTCTGCTCGACTCACATTGCCCCGTTGAGATCTCGCTTTTTCAGAGGGGAGACATTTAATGTTGAACTTAGAATTAATAAGCCTCTGCGCTTCTGTCGGGAGTAAAAAAATAATAATCACTATGGAAAATGCATTACAGGATCTAAACCATGCCCATGGGTATCTCGTCATGGCAGTAACATCTGAACGTACGTACGGCTGTGTTTTATGGCCCGATTTCTTAGTGACATAGCAACATGTCATTCCTGAGGTCGTGCCGCTTGACATTTGTTTAAGTAGCTCGTTTGATCACCATCCCCTTCCTCGTCCGCCCCTGCCACGTCCTCTGCCACCCCCACCACGCCCGAAACCACCACGACCACCGCGCCCCCCGCGCCCTCTGCCTCGGCCACCGCCTCGTACACCTCTGGAATCCCATTTACCTCTATCCGCCTCTGGCGGCGGGCCCTCCTGCCGGCGTCGCTCCCTTTCCTCCTCGCTCGCTTCCCACAGGTTCTTCACGTCCAGCAGCGCGCAGAATCCCACCGTCTGAGGGTTGGTGTGCTCCCGTGGCTGGATCCCCGAGTGCAGCTCCCACAGCGCCTGATCGGCGCCCTCGACCAGTGCTGGCGCTGTCTGGGAAAAGTTCTGCGGCACGGTCAGCTGGCCCGCGCGCACAACATTATCGTCGACCCAAGCGCGCTCCTTGGCGAGCCTGGGCGCATAGGCCTCCTCGCCCTCGTCCGCGGCCACCTGCGCCGTCCTCTCGCCGATGGTGAGGTACTGGTGGAAGTGGCGTGTGATGGCGAGCCATTCTGGGTCGTATTGCAGCGCGAATCGGCCCTGATACGGCAGCGGGGCGCCTTCAGGTCGTGGGGATGCGTCAATGACGGGCGTGTCGACCGGATGAATGCCACAGAGCTGGAGGAAATCCCGACCCGGCTCGCACTTGTTGAGTGCGAGGAAGCGCACGGTAGTGTTGGTGATGGTTGGCGGAACAGGCTGGCCTGGGGTGCGTTTTGGTCCCGTGGAGGGGTTTGGTTTTGGCTGCTGTGTGAATGAGGCCGGCAGTTGGGAGCGAAGCTCATCTGTGACGGTGGACATGGCCTCTACCTGCTCGTCCTCGGCGGCGGCACCATGGTACTGGTCGAGTGCTGGGGTGGCGCTGTCTTCTTGGTCGTCAATGTCCAGGTCAATCTCATTTGGGTTCTCAACGGGTGCCTCTTCTGTCGAAAGGGCAGGCAATGTCCCCACAGTCGGCGCAGCCTCGGGCGTGCCGTCCAAGCCAACGACAGCCTGAGAAGGGGGAGGGTAGGTCCTGACAGCAGCAAATTTCCAGTGCATGTGCGCCGAGAACCAGAAGGCGGGCCTCAACCGGTCCATTACATACTCGGCCGCAGGGTTGCCGAGTGAGCCATCTAGACTCTCTTCCTTCCACATGGGCCTCGTACGATACAGCTGCTGCACGTCACCATGCTTCTCGATGCCCCTGGGCCAGTCGTGGCTGAGGCCGATGTCGACCTGCTCCTTGATCTGTAGGAGCCTGCGCACGTCCAACTCTCTCACATGATAGAAAGACTTGATGTCATCCCTGCTGAAGGGCAGCCTCTCCAGGTGTGGCTTGCGGTAGTCAAACCCCTTCCAGATGCCGCTCAGCCCGGCGATGCGCAGCGGGCCGACGCGGAGGACGTTGGCAGCGCCCATGTAGTAGATGTTTGGGGCAGCCCAGCCGCCGTAGTAGAGCTCCCACAGGTATGCAGAAGCCTCGTGGTTACCGGCAATGAAGAGGGTCAGGTACGGGGCGGTGCGAGTGCCGGAATAGTACTCATGGAAATCGCCGAGCACGCGATACTTTGCGGGGACAGACATGACCTCTACATCATGGCCGTTTCGGGTGGACTGGAAGTCTCCACATATGATGAGAACATCGACACCGGGCCAGCCGCGCGCGTGCGAGGCAGCGGTCACGGCGGCATAGATTGCGTTGAGGGTGCCATGGCCCTGGGGCAAGGGTCAGCGGGTAGATGATGCTTGGCATGGCCCGGTTCGGTGTGGTACTCACACAGCCTTCGACGGCTACTCTTACGCCGTCCTTCTCAAAGAGATCAGTTGCGGGGGTGTCGTCCATTGTCGATTTCTTGCTGTGGCTAAAGACGTCGCTGCGTCGCTGGTCTCGATCCCTCGGGTATTGTGCTTGGGCAGCAAGTTGAACAGTTGTCAGGGACAGTGCACTCTCATCTTTATCTCCCAAGGGCTGGGGCGGCCTTTTCAAGGCGTTTAGGGCCTCTGTCTGTCTTTCACGCAAGTGGTAAAAACCGCAATGAGTGAGCGAGTTCTGCTTGTTACCTACTTAAGTACTTAAGTACCCAGGTAGGTAGGGAGGAAGGTAGCTGGGACCTGGTCTGTGCTTAGCTCATCACGGCCGCCCTACAGTAGCCCTGCTGCAGTGCGTGGCATGGCATCCAACATTGGAACGTCGATTGTAGCCCGAGCTTGTCATAAACTGTTACAAAAGCTTTATTGGGCGAGTTTTTTGTCTTTTTCCCTGTGCAAGTTTGGCCAACTTCTAGCTACTACCCTATCATGCACTGATTACTTAAATCGCAGCTTGGCCACATTCTGGGTGAGTGAAATCCTATTGTCTCTACTGTGAGGCTGTCTCCTGAAGGTCTTTCGGTACCGCCCACCCATGAACCCCTGCGAACCGGATGTACGCATCAAGTGCCTCGCTGGCACCATAGCTCAACATCTTGGCCGATGTTGCTGTGGTCTGCAGACGTGCAGGACGCTCCGTCTCACTTATGGCCGTCCTGATCGAGACGAAAACAATGTCCATACTGATTGTCGGGAGCCATCCCGACGAAGTAAGAAGTTCCATGCAGATGGCTCCTCCGATGGTGATGTGGCCGCCGCCTCCCGAAGCAAAGGGTAAGAACCGCGGCCGGACCATGCGCACAAAGGGCGGTGAGAATGGGTAGTCACGTCCGAAGCGCACCTCCAGCACGATCGACGTGATGTCGGCCTTCTTCATGTCCTTCGCTAATGGAAGCTCAGGATCAAAGCTGTGAAATTCTACAATCCACTGAAATATGTTCTCCATGCTATCGAAGTCGATATACCACCCGAGCTCGTGCGGCGGAGTACGGGCCTGGACCCTCTGCATGTGTAGTATCTGCTCGCTCAGTCTCTTCGTCGAATGACCAGAGGCCCAAGCAGGCAATGGAAGACGTGGCAGGCTACCGAGGTCCAACCTGCCCGCCCTGAAATCAGTCTGCGGCGGTGTCAGTGGCCGCTGTGTCGTAACTCGACGGCCGGTTGCGGTATCGACGCTGGACTCCCGGGCAGAGTTGGGGCGTTTGGCCGGTGGCGACAGTGACACGTCTTCGTGAAAAAGGAATTCGATATCCGAGGTTCCCTCTTCGTCTGTTTCTTCCGAGAAAGACATTGACCCATGGTCACGCTTCGACGAAGATGCGGCTCCTGCCGTCTGCTGCTTTCTAGTTGTTACTGCTCTCAAAGGGATACTGAGAGGCCTGGAGTCCGGTCCCAGAACGGTGCGTGCAGGATCTTGGGCGACTGCGGGTTCTTTTGACATGACATCTCCAGAACTAGTCGGGACAACAGCTGAGGCCACAGGACCAGCGGGCTGGCCCGTCGTGCGATTATGGACAGGCGAGCGCTGGGCGAAAAGATAGCGGCACTGGATCCAGTCAACCTGTCCTACCACCAGATGCGGACTGGTGGAGACGAAACGTTTGGGGGCGTTCACGATCTCGCATAGAGATATTACGCTGGAGATGTTCAGGGCCGAGCGTGGCCACGAACTTGTGGCGTCGGAAGCGGCATAGCCCTGGCTGGTTCGGTAGTCTTGTGAAAAGTAAACACCGTTGCCATAAGCCCTGCCGTTCACGACATTTTTGAAGTCTAGGCCGAAACGAAGGATGCTGTGCCTGAAAGAGGTCAGTCGGCTTGTGGGGACTGGGTGGCGGGGAAAGCAAGTAAGGGAGAAAACGAGACGGTTGTTGAGCAAGGCGGGGAAGAGACAGAAAGAAGCATACGAACCAGTTGGATAAGGCGCTTCCATGCCAGGCAAAGAGGGTGGGGTATTCGGAGTTCTCCAACTCGATTTCTTTCAGAGCTCGATGAAATCGCGACTCTTTGTCCGGAGCGCCTTGGGCAAACCGAAACTGTACCAAATTCTTCAAGGAAGGGATGGCCTCTTGCTCCCGAGTCTTGATCTGATCAAGCAAGGTTGGGTCGGAGTCTTCCACGGGGGTCACCTGCAGGAGACACGAGCGATTGGATGTCACGATCCACTCCAAAAGTGTTGCCGCTGCAGGGGAGATGCCAGCGTAGGACCTCAATCTGCTTTGCGGATTCTTGACTAGATACTCTCGCAGTGAGAGGATTGGCGGGAGGGTTTTCAAGACTGTGACCATTGAGTTTGCTTTTACGTGGTCATTGAGGTCGTCGAATTCGGTATCGTACAACAGCAAGTCCATCTCGATCACCCCAGAGGCCCTGGGAGTCTCAAGTATGTTGAAATCGACCTCGAGTGTCCTGGTCTGGCGGTCGACATTTCTGACACGTCCATGGTGGTAAGCCGGCTCGGTATAAGGATGGCGTGCACCCTCTCGCAATATGATCCATGTGTCTGAGGAGATTAGGCCCAGGTCTCCAGTCGATATGGTCACCACGCTGGTCTGCAGATCGGCCATGACCTTGATGGTGGTATGTGTGACTTCGTTCGCCGCCGCCGCCGTGGTACCCATGCCCCATGTTGAGGCCGTATTGCCGGATGCTCCTGTGCCCGAGGCGGCAGTACTGGAAGCCGGAACTTTCAGGTGCAGTCCACAGGGGAACTCGCGTATCCTATAGCTTGGCGGTGCCTGTTCGAGGGGTGTCCAGTGTCTGGGCAAACGAATGCTGCTATAGCAAAGGCTGACTAGAAGGTCAACGACATACGGCTGTGTCAGTATCTCGTGCTCGATGGAAGGCCCAAACCCCATCGCGAGGTATTGAAATAAGCACAAGGGATTTGAGCAGACGAAAGGCTTCAAAGCCTCAAATTCCGTCCCCACATGTTGGTGGCAGCGCAGACAGTACTCTGTACACCGGGAGAAGTAGTGAACCGCGAACTGCATGACAATCAGTGGGATGCTGCACTGTCCAAGGGGACGTGTAGCGGTGGCATCCCGCATAAGGAAATTCGGAATGGGCTTGGGCGATGGCGTCTCTCCAACAATTTCCGCCGCGGAGCCCGTCGGCATTTCCCTCTGTTTTCCCTTCGACTTTCTTGTCGACCTTTCCTTGTCTGTTGGCTTGGATTTGAACTGCGAAACCTCTTCGTCGATGTTAGCCTTAGCGATGAGATCATCACTCAAAGCAGATTCAGTGCATATCTTCCGGAACTGCTCGTTGGCATCATCCCATGAAGAGGCCAGATTCTGAAGACGAAGCTTGATCATGTGCAGGCATTGCTCATTCATGAATTGCTCGAGAGAATCTGAGATAAAAGTCTTCTCGAATGTCCGGCCCTGATCATCCTCGAGGGATTGTGTTTGGTGTTCAGATGCACCATGTTTGCGAGAGGCGGCGGCCAGGAATGCTGCGTGGGCCTGGGCAGCAGACGGCTTATACTTTTTACCTTTCCCAAATCGAAAGTCAACGTTGAAATTCACACAGGGGTTTTCAAGTAAATGTTCAGCATAGGGGTATGATCCCTTGATCCGGACTAGAAGGATGATGTGATCCATGATGTTGACGTGCCAGGCCTCAAGGGCCTCCTCTGACAGGCCTAGCTTACTGGCTCGTATCGACAGGGAGAAGATGTGACAACTTGAAGATAGCTGCAGCCCGTCCAAGACCCCAACCCTGCAGCCTGCTTCTCGTGCACTGCGTAGATCAAGCTTGATCCTTTGAAGGCTGCTGGAGGATAGGCGTGAGTGTGATCGTGATTGGTTCTGGATGTTGGTGTGCATGGATGTTAGACCAAATTGATCATCACTGAAATCATCAGAGAAATACTCCTCCGCCAAGTCATCAGAAATGTGCTCATAGTCTTGGTCTTCCATGGTCATGTCCGGATTGGCATTGATAGAGCGGAGGCCGTGGTCTATGCATGTTGACACTGTCGTGATGACCTCGGCAAGCTTCATACCAGAGGTGCAATCCTGTAGGCCCTCGAGAGCTGAAACAACGTTGTTGGGAGTGTCTTCAGAGGCTGTGAAGACTAAGAAGTTGTGGTCACTGGGGTAGGCGGCGATGTCCTGCACAAGTATTTGAATGGGGAGGAGACTGGGTATCTTCTCGTGAGCGACGGTGACGACAACTTCCCCATCAGCATCACCGCGCTCGATAGCAAAGACTCCTGGGATCTGTCCATCATCAATCAGGGAGCGGGCGGAGCGCACATCAGCGTTGAACTGCTTCAGAGACATGACGGCTTCACAACAGTGGAGTTTTGGCTGCTACCACTTGTCAGCTTGTGATCAACAAGGGCTGTTTGGTCCAGAAGGTAGTCCCGTAGTGAGCAGAAGCCTTCTGGCCAAACATAACTAATTCGAAACCACCTCTTTGTCCAAGATGACCCCTTGCTGCAAGGAACTTCTTGGTTGTGGGCAGATGACAGGTTTTAGGGGGCAGTTTTGCTATCAGCAGTGTGTTACATTCAGAATGAAAGTGCGCGGCTCATTTGTTTGCGGGAGGGGGGCTGTGATGGCAGGTCCAGATGTCATAACAGAGGTTGTTGGAAATGAAATAGAGAAACACTACACTGTTGTGGATGAAATACTTACCAAGGTACTCAGCCGCTTTCCAGGAGAGGCCGCTGATGGTTTGCTGAGTTGGCAAATGATTGATGAAAGAGTGAAGTGTGGATTGGATGCTGGTGTTCTCAAAATAGACTCAAAGCCAAACGAGAGTCTGCTGTGAGACAAGCTTGCAACGGAAGCCTTGCTTGAGAACAAGGAGACCAATCAGGCATACGCCAAAGGCCCTGGCACAAAGTACAAGGGAGTGTGAAACAAAAAAAAAACAGGATGACAGCATAGCCTATTTATTTGGATTTATTAGGGTGCTCTCAAGCTCTGGTAACTTGTCCAGGAAAGAGCAGCTGTCTGGCAAGCGAAGGCAGACGGCGTTTGCTAGCCTGTGCCATTGTTGACTACCTAGGTAGGTACCTACCAACCTACCTACCTAAATACCTAAGTACTTAGTAGATAAGTACTTAAATAGGTACCTAGGTAGGCAGGTAGAGAGAGAGAGCGAGACAGTTAGGGTGGGATAACTAGGTACTCAAGGCAGCAACGAGAGTACAGGCTCTAGTATTGGTAAAAGCCACCTACAGCAAGCACCAGAGTGGGTGACTGAGGGGACTCAACAAGTTCAAAATTGCACCAGCCATGGGCTGTACCTAGGTATTCACTTGAATACAGCTCCAAACGTCTGTCAGTCAGTCAAGGCCCTAGGTCTCTCATGCCATACCCCCTATTTTAACATGCTTGTCTGGCTCCCTACATTACTGTCCCCTTTTGCTCTCCCTCCTCCTGCTCATGCTCGCCCACCACAACCAACCAAACACTACAGGAGCAGCTCTGTTTAACCAACCTCCCATGTGACTTGGCCACCAGGAGGGGGGGTAACCAGTACCTAGAGTCCAATGTGGAGCACTGCTCTTAAAGCCAAAGACCTAACATAACATTACATAGGTAGCAAAGGCCTTACTAAAGAAAGAGGATATATAAGGCACAGAGAGTGTGTAGATATAAAGGTACCTAGGTAAGTAAACTAAGGCCTATTAAAGAGAGGTTAAGGCACTTAAATACATAGTAATTAGCACAAATAATATAAGGGTATATTCTTAATTTAGAATAGTAGCTATATCTATAAGGTTTCTAAGTATACTAGTTATAAATAAGAATCTCTTTCCTAGAAGAAAGGCCCCTCCTTCTAAAGTATTATAAGAGGGATATAGAAGAGGTAAAGCTTTGAAGTCTAGCTTTAAATTATAGAATTTTAAATAATACCTAGTTTACTTAAGAAAAAAAGAAGAAAAAAAGAAAGCCTTTAATAAAGAACTATAGAAAATAGCTAAAGGCCTTAAAAACTATAGGTAGTTTATGTATAGCCCTAGCTAGTTATTTATCTACTAGCTATTTAGCCTAGTATAGCTATAATATTACCCCTTCTTATGAAAAGGTTATATTTATATATAGAATTAAACTATTAACTTTTTTATTAAACTAAGTAAAAAAAGTATATTTAAAAACTTACTATTATATTAAGATATTTTAATTCCTATTATATAGTTTACCGTTAATAAATCCTAAAAATTTATAGTTATAAGGCTTTAGAAAAGTATTTATATTGAATATTATTTTTAAGCTAATATATATACTTTCTAAAAACCTTTTACTTTTATTAGTAAATTATTATATTTATAAAGTTTATTTTTTTATTATTTAAATATATTATTTTTTATATAGCTAGCTATTATAATAAGCCCTTTATATTAAAATAAGTATTATAAAATATATATAGTTTAATAGGTATATTTTTAAAGCTATCAATATTATGAAACTTCAAGTTAAAGTTTTAGCTATACTATTATATTTAGTACTATAAAATATTATAGTAAACTTATAA